>WYDI02025703.1:0-33802 GCA_009867235.2 Psittacus erithacus | reverse complement strand
GCTGCTCTAGTGGAAGGTGTCCCTGCCCGTGGCAGGGGTTGGAGCTGGAGGAGCTTTAAGGTCCCTTCCAGCACAAACCAGTCTGGGGTTCCGTGATTGATGAGAACCAGGCTTCACTATGTATTTTTCCTGCCACCAGCTGAAAAGCTGCAGACTCCAGCAAGCTCCTGGTACTTCCACCACCTCAAAAAGCTCAGCAGCCATCCCCAGCCCTCTCTGCACTGCTCCTTCCACACTGTTGCATACACACATGGGGAAAACTGCTTCCAAAACAAGACATCAAACTGTTTATTAAAAAAGGAGTTTAGCTGCCAGGAATAATACAGTTTTAACTATTCCCTGATTCATATTCTTCATATATACACACATATATATAACCAGGCTATGGGTTTTCAATTCCCAGATTTACATTATTAGTTCAAGGGAAATAAAGAAAACTCTTTCAACCATGACACAGGGAGGAAAAGAAGGATCATAAATATTTCAGAGAGAAAAGTGCTGTCTGGCAGGCTATTGAGAGCTATAGAGCTATGCTTTTAGACACCCATTAATTACCCATGCATTGATGCACACTTGGTCTGAGGGACACAGCAACTGGAGCTTCTACCTGCAGAGGACAGAGCAGGATCCTCTGTTCTCCTTCCCTTGAACCCCACAGGCTCCTCTGCACCAGGGATATCCAGGCTCCTTCACTGGGGGCATGGGACTGGTTATTTCTGGAATGGAAACCATCAAGGGACGTAGAGAACAATCTCCACAGACTTGCTTTAATCCAAAGTAACTTGTAAAGCATCGCCCATTTGTCCCTGCTAAGCTCAGCAATTTGCACATCAAAAGCAAATGCTGCTATAAAGCCAAAACTTATTGCTTGGGCTCTCTGCAAAAGGCATGAAAGACTGGTGATGAAAACAGGCATTTCAGAGCCCTCCCTGCAATGCAGAGTTCCTTGAGGTTCCTTTGTTCACCACCTCGCTATCCCTGTGAGAAGACGATGCTCATTGTGGTGGCAAGCTCACCCTTACATTGCTTCACTACGTAAGGGTGAGCTGCCCCTCACAGGTTATAAAAGGGTTATAGAGCCACAGGTGAGCCAGCTGCATCCATAGGGATCAACAGGCTCCTCCCGACAGACACCAAAGCACTCTTGCTACCCTGACACTTACCAGACCAATATCATGGAGCTGACGCAATGGATGCCCCTCAGCCTCTTCCACCAAGTTCTCTGCAGGCTTTGGGAGCTGTGCTTTGTGTTGGGGGCAGCTAACGCACAGAAAGCATTCACCCCTCAGCGCACGCTGGTCTTTGCCTTCCCTGGTGCTCAGCTTCTCCCTCGTGCGCCTTTCCTGTTGCACAAAAATCTCTTCAGGGCACTCTCCTTTCCCTCATCGCAAAGGCTGTGAGACCTCCGCAAGGCTTCGCACTGCGCACAGCCCTACGCGTTCATCCTCGGGAACCTAGAACCAGATGATTTCCTTCCAGCTCTCAGGTTCAAGATCAGTTAAAATTTCCCCCCTTTGGGACCTAATTTGCTTTTCTGTGCTGGTTTTTCTTCCTGCTTTTTACGGCCTCTCTTAAATTAGAAGGGTTTGCAAACCCTTCCCACGAGCTGGCCTGCAAAGCTTCACCGAGGAGAACTCCTTCCCCTATGAAACAGAAATGTGCAATCTGTTTTCTCATGCTTGCCTTCCAGGACCATCAGTTATAGAGTGTAACCAAGCTGACACACAGCATTTGGAGCTCCTGGAGCCCAGGCCTCCTGCTCCTGGCAGGCACGATTCACACAGCCATCCCACATGGATACACACAAGGCAGAGCTAGGAAGGAGCTGTGTGAAGCCCCAGTGCCCAGGAGCAGGTGGATTTTGGGGTGGTTTGTGTATGGCTACAGTTCTGATCCAGCACGATGTGCAATGAGCACCCTCGGCCAATGCCCACTTCACTGTGTTTCAAATCAAGACCCTTAAAAGGGCAGAAGTACACACAAAATAGTTCATCTCATTTCCCAGACTATCAGGCAGAGATTAAACCTGAAGACTGATAATTTAAAAGGCCAGTGAGAGGCTCCTACAACCTCCATGCAAACACGGGCAAACATGGCCTGATGTGGAAGGGCTTGGATAGCTTTGGAATATCTTAGAAACCTTCCCTGGGGGCAGACCTGGGATCTGCAGACCTGAACACAGCTCCACAATCACACCTCTAAGCCCCAAACCCATCCTGGAGCCCCCTCGTGCAATGGTGGGAGATGATCTGCAGGGACAGGACCAGCAGCAGCTCTGGTTCCAATGCAGGGATTGCCTGTGAGATGTTCATTCTCCTAAGCCCAGAGGAGCCCGTCCTGCTCCCTTATAAACACACCCTGACTTAACCAGAGCTGAAGGTCATTAACAGCCTGGCTTAGCCAAAAGCAGTTTTCTGCTTGCTGTGCTTCAGATCCACTTCCTAAAACCAGAGCAGTGCCAGCCAGGCGTTTGCTGCCAGAATGGTGAATTAGAGACATGAGCATTGCTATTTGTGCACCAGGAGGTCAAAGCATCCCTTAGCCATGAGGTCACCTGGAAGAGGTACCTCTGTGACCACATGTGGTTACCTGTGTCTGTCCTGCAGCGGTGGCAGGATGAGCCTGAGCATTCCAGCTCCTCACAGGGTTTTACTTGCTCTGAGCTCGTGTAATTGAGTCCAGCTGTGTTCTGCAGAGAACTCACCAGCACTTCTCTGCCTCTGCAATATACAGCTAAAAGATGTCCCTCAGCTGCCTGCCATGGAAGAGAAGAGGAAAGAGATCCTTTCTGCAGGACGGGGATAATGTATGTCACTATCATTAAAGGCCACCAGACCATCTGCCTCAATAGCTACACCTGAAAAGATCAGCTCAGAGCAAACCCATGATGGTTTCTGCAAGGCTGAGCAGCGATTCGAGACCCATCCCCACTGTTCCTGCTGTCCAGTGCGCTCAGACAGCCTGGTGATGGGCTCCCCAGCTTCTCCAATGGGTGCCTGGCACTGCTGGCTGCCCAGGGCTCAGAGCTGGCAGCAGGAGAAAAGCAAAGGATGCAGCAAGGATTTCATTGAAGCAAAGGTGCAATTTCTGCCCATGGCTGCCTTTTCCCCTGAGCCAAGAGTACAATTGGACTTCGGCAACCTGGTCCTGACCTCTCCTGGCACAGTGCTTTCTGTGGGTGAAACTTTACTGCCTTCAAGTCCTCTTTCATGCAAATGTGCCTGAAGACACCTCCTAGTGTATATAATAACCTGTACCCTTGCGACTGAAATTCATTCTCTGCACAGAAGACAACTGCAATGCAGCCAATGCAAACCTTCCTCTCCTCCCCCCCACCTCTTCAACAGCAAAGACAGTGCTTTGTCCCTGATAAACTGGTTCAAAAGACCCAGAAGTGGAAATGTTGTGAGCACCCACAGGGGACACACGTGGGATGGACAGCACAGTTTCCATCTGAATGCAAAAAACACATTTACAGGAGCAGGATTGATTCTCCAGCTCACAGCCGCAGAAGAAATCCTGCGGCAAACACTCAATGTCAAAGGCTGCCCCCAAAGCTGGAGAAGCGTTAAAAGCTACACACATTTTAACACCTATTTCCCTATTAGCACAGGTCAGATGTCCTGTTGAGCTGCTGTTTTTACAGACCAAGCAGGCTTCAATCTAACTTCAAAAAGGTCTCATAAGTACGATCCCATTACTTAGCTCAGAAGATGGAACAGATAAGCACGAAGGTTGGGTGTAGTTTGCTGAAGCTGGATAACAGAGTGTGGGGGTTACTTTACGAGACAGGTCTCAGACATTCTGCCAAGTTCCTCTTTCCGTCTATACCACAGCCTGAAGAAAAGCTTTATCCATCACGTCCTTCTTGCTCCGCTCCTTTCCCAGTCATCAGCTAAACACCAAATTCATTTTTCAGATCTAAGTGAGAGACCAAACCCTTGAGAGGAGATGGGTTTTTAGTTAAAAGGCTACAGACAACGTTCACATGAACCATGACTCACTGTGGAGCCTGGCTGAGTCCCAGCCCACGTCCCCAGGATGCTCTGTACCCCGAGAAGGCCTGGCTGTTAGCGCACAGTGAGTTCTTGTGACAGGGGCTCCAAATGAGCCCCACAGCCCGGTGCTGGGTCTTGGACACGGTGAAAGCACCCATGGGTCAGGCGCTAGCGAGCATCGCTCAGCTCTGCTCAGCTTCACGGCCCTGGCCCCAGCAGTCAGGCTCGCTTTATAGTGTTCCTTTCTGTTTTACATGCTGCAATCCCTGCTGGAGCCCCTGCAAGCTGCAGCTAAAGCGCGACATGAGAGTCTCCAGTGCTTCCCATGTAATTGCTGTTAGGGCAGGGAGCAGGCTGAGGTCAGCCCCACCACCGTGCACCAGTGCGAATTCCAGCCACAAACCCCCGTTTCCTCAGGTAAAACACAGGTACCTGCACATACAGCAGCCTGGCTTTGGTTTCCAGGAGTAATTCCATAAACAGACGACTCCAGGAGCTGGGGTTTGGCTGAACACACCGGTGCCAGGCTGCGGCTCACCCCATTGGGAGCACTGGGATCAGGAGCGACAGCACCTGGCAGGCAGAAGCTCAGTGTTTCCTGTATGTCATTTATAGTATAGTACATTTAAATGATGTGTTATTTTTGACAGCATTATAACAGCCTTAACAAAAGTCATCTGAAGCACATTTGCATGGACAGGGAAATTTCTAAGCTATTTTTAAACAATGGTTAGGCATTTCTTAGCTTCCAGGAGGAAGACATCCACCCCTTACCAGAGGAGGGCTCTCACGAGAAGCAGCTTTGATTTAAAATGAGGTTTTATTAAAATGAAGTGGGTTTAGGGTAGGCTATTCCAGCTCCGTATTTGCACCCGCACGCGCTCTGGACTACACATTGCACAGCACAAGGGCAGCATGCATCTAACCCAAGGACAATCTCTCGCTATTAGAGATGACCTACACAGCTCCTTAAGGAATGAACACTTCCACCTTGGTTTGATCACAGTGGTGGCCACAGCAAGGACCTGATGACTGTGGGTTCAGTGAACATCTTCACCCCTGGGAGCAGCCATAGCCCCCATGTGAATTAAGGAACGCAAGAGGGACCTGAGCTGTGATGCCACAACTTCATCCCTTAAGCTACCTGGCTCACCAGTGGTCTCTTAAAACCTCACAGTGATGGAAAACAGTTACCCAACCCCAGCAAGAGTGATCAAAATGTGTTTCCATTTATCTCGCCTGCTGCAGTGCAGAGGGCATGTTTTTAATATCAGTGGTGCAGGGGGGTGTTTGACAAGCAGACAGAGGAGGGCTTTGTACAGATGTACTGGGTTTATTAACACTTGCATACAAAAGCAAGATAGCTGGAGATCACAGCCCTGCTGAGCTGGGGGCACAGGAGGGAATGGCTGCGTTTTCCAAACGCCCTCAGACAGAGCTCTGCAGACAAAGCTCTTCTGCACAAGCAATGGAGATACATTGGGAGGTAGAATCCCAGACTGGTTTGGGTTGAAGGAACCTTAAAGTGGATGCAGCAGCCACAGTTTCTCTGGGCACCCTGCGCCAGCGCCTCAGCACCCTCCCAGGGAAGAGCTTCTGCCTAAGAGCTCATCTCAATCTCCCCTTGTTCTGTCCCTGTAGGCCTTTGTACCAAATCCCATGCTTAAACCCAATAGATTCCAGCTTCATCAGTAGAGCTTATCTGAGTGGCTCTTTCAGTAAAAAGCAGGGTAAGGTACACAGGAGTCTGGAGACCACAGCCAGCATCCCCCTTCTCTGCATCCCTCCCCTGTTCCCAGCCTCTCTCCGCATGCTCTCACCCCAGCAGGTCACACAAGTGACTGCAAAGAGCAATTCCTCATCTTAAGTAAGCAACAAGGAAAATGAAATGGGATAAGTTATTTGTCCCCAAAGGGTAAGAACAGAAACACTGAGCTCCATGTAGGCTTCTAACCAACCACTCGGTATTTCTGAGTACACAAGCAGGCAGCTTCCTTACCTGTGTTAACAGAGGCATCACTGAAACCGATGTTATCAACTGAAATAACATGGTACGTATCTGTTAGCTCTTTATCCGCCAGCATTTTCTAAATCAACCCACATTGTTATTATCTCAGTATAGCCCCTGTTCACCTTCAATAAGAACAAACTATTTACTTTACCTGGACAGAAGAAAACACCATTTTTAAGTTTCCATTCTCATTTTTTTCCCCTTTATCTTAATGCTACTTTTTACCTCTTTCATATATTGGGATTATTGAAAATCCCTTAGAGATGCTGATTCATTTAGAGATATCTGGAGGATTTCACATGAAAGGTAACAGCAACAACGGTTCAACATGGCACACTGGTACTGAGGAAACTCCTTTGCTTTCAAACGACTTGATAATCTGTCACAGGAAAGAAATGCACACAAGTGCACACCAGCTTGTGTGCAACCTCTTCACTCAGTAAATAAGGCCAGCAGGTTCTACTGGTATACAAACCCCTGACGTTTGGGCGTGAAATGCTGCCTGAGTACCCGCAGTTGAAGGCTGATTCCACTTACAGCAGCCGTCAGGATTCAGCATGTTTCTGCTACTAACTCAGCCCTCAAACAACAAGCTGCGAGTTCCCATGTGCCAGGAGCCCATCTCATGCCAGGGCATTATCTCATCCTCGTTGTTTTCCCCAAAGCACAAGGCAGGCATTTTCCCCTCCCTCTGTCCCATGCCCATCTGATGGGGACCAAGGGTCCTGCAAAAGCTTTCCCAGGAGCAGCCGTGGCCCGTCCCACCTGGGACCAAGAAGGAAGGAACGTTGGTCCCCTTGAGAAAGGAAATCCCATCTCTCCATTGAGGAGGATTTAACCCCCGGTTCACAGGAATAAGCGTGGCCTGTGCCAAAGATGCGTGGAAATTTCCTGTGCAACACCAACCCATCCAGAACTCAAAGCAAGACTTGGAGTCAATTAATTGAGGAGTCCTTCATCCTTAACAACAAAAGACCAGTTCTTCCCCATGGCTCAGAGCTCAGCTCTTGGCTGGACTTGTAAAGCTGCTTCTCGTGAAGCACAGCATGAGAGAGACCCAAGGCAAAGGGGACAGGAGCACTGACCCATC
This sequence comes from Psittacus erithacus, assembly GCA_009867235.2. Classification (NCBI taxonomy): domain Eukaryota; kingdom Metazoa; phylum Chordata; class Aves; order Psittaciformes; family Psittacidae; genus Psittacus; species Psittacus erithacus. Next base: position 26,703 of record WYDI02025703.1, on the reverse strand, counting down.
ATCCCCATCCCTGCCCTGAGAACACCATGCCACTGGATGTTCCAGCATCCTGGCTGGGTGGCACTGGGATGCCATTCCCACGGCAACCAGGCTGACCTGCGGGAAGTGCCTCTCCCTCCCGGACAGCCGGAGGAAACCCAGCCTTTCACCCCATGTAGCTTATTTTAGCCAAGTGTCCAGGTCTGGGAGCACTTTCATCCTACTCCAGCTCTGGCTACACGCCACCAATTAATTCCTGCTGCAATTATCCTCCCAGCCAGACACTTGATCTACTGTCAATTAGCACTGATGGGGCTCTGACCCAAAGTCCAGGGCCAGAAAGCTGCTGATTCTGGCAGTAAAGGAACAGCCAAGAAGCAAACGTCCTCTCCTCTTTTGAGCACCACATGGTGGTATTTTGCCCAGTGAGCTCACACTACAAGAAGCTGAAGACAGTGAGATCTCCAAGAACTGATGGACTGGTGAGCCCATTCTCTCCATCTGCTAGGGCCCACAGTGACACCGACTCTGGGCAAAGAGCTGGCAGCAAAGCGAGACTGGAGATCCGAACACATCAGCAGTGATTTCATACCTGGAGACCAGAGACCCCAACGCATTAGCAGTTATGTCATTCCAGTGTGATGGAAACCCTGACTCCAGGTGACAGCATTGCTGGCTGGAGAGCACTGAGCCACCCCGCAGCATCCCCACAGCTCCTGCCAGACACACGGCTCTCATTATTCAGGATGTCAGTTTGAATGTCACTGAGGTTGTGCTCTCCTCTATAGGTCCTTGCTGTTAAGGGCAGAGTTGCGCAGTGTCACCAACTGATAACAGAAGTTTGCTTTTTAAAGCCCCCATTACTTCATGAAGGTAACTCGCTACCACCCTGTTCAGTGTTGATTCTAATTGTGAACAAGCAGCTCTCTCCGAATCCAGCTTCTTCTGTGGCAAGCACAGCGATTCCCTGCAGTCTCAGCATTGATCCAAGTTTTTAGGAGGGGGATCGATTACATTCCTAGTCTCCGAGTAGGGGTTTTCCACAAAGCTCAGCTGAGAAACCACGACACATTTAGAAAGAGAGGAGAGGTCATCAGCTGGTCCATACCTTCCAAGTGCTCTCGCACAAAGACAACTGCAAGCCTCGCTGCCTTCAAGACAAACACTGCACCTAAATAAACAAACATGTACCTAATTATAGGGCACATGCTTTCCTAGAAATCACACAGATTTAGGCACGCTGCTCATGCTCACATATTCCAGGGCCTCCAGCAAGAACTGCTGTAGTCACAAGTCAAAAGACTTCCAAGACATCTTTGCCCAGCACAATGGAAAAGTTGATAGAGTAAAGCCTGGAAGAAGGAAAATGTGCTTCACATTACTGGAAAGGCCACATGGGGTAAAGCTCTCAAAACCCTTTTCAAGGAGCAAAATTCTGAACCCCTTATTGAAAAGGAACAGCCCCAGCCCTGCTTCTGTGATCCGAGGGCAGATTTCTAGCAGAACTGGGTTTCAAAGCAGTTTGTTTTTTCCCAGAAGCGAGGAAGCGTGCTTAAAGGTCACACATAGTGAGCCAAGCCATTACTTTACAATGAGTCTTTTCTTCCTCACAGTCTAACAAGTGCCTTTTGCGACAGGGGCCGAATGAATACAGCCCAGGGTCGCATGGCATCGCTCCAGAGGGGACTCCGGCCATAATCAGCATCTCTGCTCCCAGGGGATGGGATCCCTGCTGTGAGGGTCTGTACCCTTGGGTGCTGATGATCACTCTTAGCATCGTTCAAGTGGCGAGGGCATCTGCAATAACTCAGGGGTTAGGACTGCTGCTGGCACATGTCCCAGGCAGCCAGTGTGAACCATGCTCAAGGCACAGTCTCACTTTGGGGAGTCAATCACAGCAAGAGTATTCTAATACTTTCATGCATTCTCCTTCATCTCCTCTCTGGGAAACACAAGAAGCCATTAAGCAAGACAATGCGGGGATACAGTCACCAAAAAGAGAGCAAGAGCAGGAACCTGTGGATGCCAAACCAGTGGCTGCCCCATCCCTAGCAGTGTTCAAGGCCAGGCTGGATGGGGCTTAGAGCAAGCTGCTCTAGTGGAAGGTGTCCCTGCCCGTGACAGCAGTTGGAACTGGATGAGCTTTAAGGTCCCTTCCAACCCACTCCATGCCCTAACTCCACGATCCTATGAACCTGCTGTCTGTACCTGCTTATTCTTGTTCACACTCCTCAGTGCCTTGCCACAAACACATCTGCTTTACCCGCTGAGCACTTCCTAGATTTACACGTTTTCAGTGTAGGTCTGGATTCACGAAAATCCATCTCTCCCCCTTCATTATAGTCTTTGTAACTGTCTAATTTTTAAAGAGATCCATATGTAACATATATTAATAGTCAGATTCAAAACCAGTCTGCATTAAACCTCAGAAATGTTGTATCTGGCACAGGGACTGCTGCACATTTGTTCCTCATTTAACTTTATTCACAGGGTTTGAGGCACATTAAAGTCTATTAAGAAAAAAGTATCTGTCAAGAGAGATTGCTGTAATTGATTAATGAAGCAAACGTGGCCAGGACTCAAAGCCCAAGCGCACAGATCCCCCTGCTCTGCTGCTCAGGGCAGGAACGACCCACGAGCTGCTGGTCTGGGACACTGGGGTGGGTTTGCTGGTGCTGCTGTTGTGCAGGGCTGGTGGCTGAAACCCCCTCTGCCCACTGCAGGAATGCAAAACACTTCCATATTCCACACAGCTGCTCCAGTCAACAGGTTCCAGGCGGGACTATGGAGGTGTGCTCCTTGTTTGGGGAACCTCACACTCATCCTCGTTATTTGGTGGAGATTCTGCTGCTGGTGCTCTCTGCCCGCGCCTCACCAAAGGGAAAAGAGGCCAACATCACTTCTTACAGCATCATCCTGCCCTTTTCCACCCTTGCAGGTCTTGAATGCCTTCTGGACTGAGCCAAGGGAGAGCTGTGGGACCCCTGTCTGAACACTGCAAAAGCCACCTCTGGATATGAGCAGCAGAGCTAATCCAGCAGCAACTGCACGTGCTGGAGAAAATCCTCTCATGAAACAGCCCATGAGACAAGCCACATTTGAGAAGGAAACCATACAAGCAACATTTGAACACTCCTTCTGGCCTCCTCCTCATTCCACAGATACCTCTTAGCATGCATCATGGACCAACACATCCAAAAGCCCTATGGTCAGGTAGTTCAGAGGCAGAAAGGAGCAAAACACCATTCCTCTTCCCTTTAAGGAGCCGGAAGAGAACAAGAGCCACCTTTGACCTCGCTAACAAGGCGCTAGTCAAGAGATGGGAACAGAAGATGGAGATATGCTCAGATCCATCCACCTCCCAGTACCAGGATGCTGCTGGAGACAGAGATGTCCTTGCCCTGCCTCTCAGAGACCACAGGGCAGGAAGGCAGAGCAAGCTACAGGCAGAATGCTGATGGGAAAACAGCTGAAGAGAAAGAGAAGAGATAAGCCACGAAACAAGAGAGAAGGAAGAGAAAGATGGATGCTCCACATCCCTGGCAGTGCTCAAGGCCAGGTTGGACAGGGCTTGGAGCAAGCTGCTCTAGTGGAAGGTGTCCCTGCCTGTGGCAGGGGGTTTGGAACTGGATGAGCTTTAAGGTCGCTTCCAACCCAAACCAGTGTGGGATTCTCTAATAGGAGACAGAAAAAAAAGTAAGAAAACCCCACACCACCATGTGAAGTGAATCAGCATCATGGGATGAGGAGGGTGCAGTGGATGCTGGAAGCAGCAGAGATGGAGGCACATCAGCCAAAGCAGGTGCAAACAGACCCCAGGTGTGCTGTGCTCTGCTCCAGGCAGGGCAGGCATCGGGCAGCACCCTTCAGAATGCCCCCAACAGCTCCATCAAACACAGTGCTGACCATGAAGTTGGTTACTGCCCTGGAGGGGGGCTCTGTGCTGGGTCCTGCCCAGGCTCCTCATGCCACCTGCAAGCTGATTCAACAGAGTCTAGCTTAGGGGGAAGGCAGTGATGGAGCTGGGTTTAAGCCAGATTCACTCAGGGATCTTGTTCACCACAGGAGCTTGGGCTTCACCATCCCAAGGAAAGCACAGCGAGACCTGCACAGAGATAGATGTCATGCTTTAAACCCACACATAGAAACTCCTTAACTTCTGGAAGGACTACAGAAAGAGCTGAGGGCTTTCCAGACCCCAGACATGGATCTCCTCTTCCCAGCTGTGCAGGGCTGCTGCTGCCATACCTGTGGTTCTGGCTCTATGTTGATCCTGTACGCTTGAGCCTTGCCATCTTCCAGAACAGGGGGTGACCAGGTCTTTCCTTCGGCTCTGCAGTGGGAAATTAAGGAAACTCCAATGAAATTGCTTTAAAGAACAAAACAAAAACACCGCTAACTCAAAAACCCCTCAAACAACAAAAATCAGGCTTCTGAGAACACAAACAAAACCACCCAACCAAAACCAGACCAAAAACCCCAAGCCAACCACAAAACCAGATATACAATAGCATATAGGCCTGCCAGGGAATGACTATATGTACATGTTTGTCTAAAATTATCCTCAGAAATGTTACAACAGTCAATAGAGAAGATGCCAGCTCCATGCTATTGAAACCGTGAAGCTCAAAACCCTTCTTGAACTACCAGCTTCAACTTAGTGTGGAGTTTAAGATACAAACTTAGTGCAAGAAATCAGGAGACAGGCTTGTGGTGGTTTTGTTCTGCATGGTCCTGCCTTTGCCCCTTTATTCTGGCCCTGAATCCTGAAATAGGCTTTGGTTACATGTATATGCGTCTATATATATTTATGTATATATATGCAATCCCTGGCAAGTCTATATACTAGACTACAGCAGTAATTATACCAGTGCCTTTCAGGGAGAAGGCTTACACAACCCTGTATGAATCATCCTGGCCCTTTCAACAGGTGCCAGCTTTAAAAAGCCCTAAAAATCCAGTTTCCATGCACAAATGCATCTTCAGTCCTGCCAAGCCAGAGCAGGACGCTCCCGCTGTCCAACGGGTTTCCATGTGCCTGATCATTTTTCCCTGCATCCAGGGGCATGGCTGGAATGTGATCTCCAGCGCTTGGAGCAGGAGGGAGCTGCAGGGGTCCAGGGAAGAGCCAGCAGGCACATACACAGGCTTTTCTGCATACTCAGAGGTTGAGATGGAGACTTCATGAAGATAAAGGTCTCAAACACAAACTATCCTGTTTATCATCATAATCTGCATCACCTAATGAAAACAGGTTGTGTCCCGACAGGCACAGATCACTTGCCGTGACCAAGCATCCTTTGCCATCAGACTGTGGCCCCTGCACACACCACATTCAGCTTTGGTTTAATTATCTGCAGAGGCCAAGTGTGGAAAATGAGGAGCATGGGTTTAACCCAGGAATTCTTGAGGTGATTTTTACTTCAGGTATTTTGCATTTAAACCAGTCAGGATACAAGCCCACTTCTCCAAATTCAGGGTCTGATCTGAAACCCATCAAAAGCAAAGACTCCCACTGGCTTTAGCACACTTTAGATCCATTCCCTGAGGATTTAAGCTTTTTGTGTGTGTTCCAAACCACTGCTCAGCACTACCATCACAGCTTTTTCAATGGGGCATAACATACTCTTCTCATCGCTAGATGCCTTGTTCTAATAAATTACCTTTACTGTAATTATTTGGTTTTAGGTGGGTCTTTCCAACTGTTTTGGTGGGACGAAGGGAATCGTCCTTCCCAGGAAGGGCAGCGTCTCTAGCAATCCCAACTTGCTTTTTGCCATGAAGCAGGGCTGTGTATATTACTTCCACATTAAGAATTTCATCTGGAGGCCCAGAACAATGAAAATGCCTGATTACATTGGCAGAGACCATCATTATTATTTCCGCGCTTCTTCCCCTGCATTGAGTCAGCCTGATGCACGCTCTCGCTGCTGCTGAGATGGGCAGTTATGACATTCCCCTTTGCTCCATTCTGGTGCCCACATGCCAATCACAGCTTGAAGGATCCCTGAAGACTTCAATTTGCCAGTAAATAAGAACCAAGATTCAGAAAGAGATTCTGATTGCAGAAGATAACAGCAATAGCAGTAAAGTGCTTTGCATGAAACTATGGCATGCAGTCACTGGGACTGCCAGCACCTCCTAGTTGGGGTTTCACAGTTCTCCATATCCCTGAACAACAGAGATCACACCATCTGTACCAGAAAGCACCTAAAGGTGGGTATTCCAAAAGTCATTATAGGTTTCTTTATACTTAAAGGCATGGTTAGACTGAGGTTTGCATGTCAAAACCCATTTGCAGTTAGTGCTTTCAGCAACTCAAGGCTTCACCATCAGTTCTTTAGAGTGATCAAAAGTTCTTGACATAAACAAGACAGCCTCATACAGCTTACAGGGATGGCCTGAACAAAGCCAGGCTCACCCAGCCACAGCTTCCACTCGAACCGCCCTGAAATTCAGCTGATACAGCACAATTTGGGTTCTATTTAGCGCTTTTAAAGGCAAAAGAGAATGGGAGAAACACCGAGCTCACCAAAAAGAAGCACGAGTCAGAAGCTTGATGAGCATTTATGCTTACACAAGGAGACTCCTTTTTCCCAGGAACAGCAGAATGCCAGGTAATCCGAAATAATTAGGAGATGACTCTGACAGAGCATGATGCCATGGGCAGCTCCTGCACACCGGGCTGGCGGTGGCCACCCCAAGCCACCCCGGCAGCAGGTTCATGCTACCAACAGCCACAACATTGTGTTTGGGCAGCAGAAAAACCTAATCACACTTCCCCTATGTAACGGGTGAGAAATCAGATGTTGCCCTCAAATGTTCCGAGTCATTTAATTTACGGCTCAAGGACGGGAAAAGTGTTTTCATATGCGTTGTAGGGGATTAAAGGCAGCTATGTGGAAATCATTACCCTGCACTAACAGCACTGCTCTATTTCAACACTGCTAGGACAACCCTAAGCAAAATAACTTGACCTAGGTTAGCACCAGGCCTTCAACATGGGGCTTGGTGGGAAACAGACTCATGAACAAGACATAGCTAAATAAAGTTGCAGACGCCATATATCCCAGCATTTGTTTTCTCAGGGACTCAGCATCATTCTCAGAAGATTACTTGCACATGCTCACATATATCTACCAAAATGTTTTTTCACCTGGTAATGATCGGCAAGTCTTGCTCTTGCATTTGCAGAGCTGCTTTTCAGTCACAGCAGTTCCTGGGTCTTACTGACTTTCTCATTTTTCCATCCCCTTATACGCTAACATTAAGCACCTGGGAAGGTGCTAGGCTGGCTGAGCAGGCAACAGCCATACAGACCTCCAGAGCCACCGCATCCCTGTGTACCACACCAGCCTGTATGGTCCCTTCTGGGAGGGGCTGACTCTATGTTGCTGCCCATCTTCTGAACACCATTCACCTCCCACAATGGCACAGCACTATGGCCACACTGATTTTTATCACTGACATGGCCAGTAGTGTTCCAGGAGCTGAACTTGGTATCGAAGCAGCTACAGATGATGCTTCTAATTCCTCAGGATTGTGAACCTCACTGTGATAACGATAAGGTCTTGGATCCACCCCTATATCCTGATGTAGGGTTTTCACCCCCATGGACCCTGCTCATCCAGGCTACGTGAAGGAGAAGCTGTGGGATCTCTCCTCCTTCATTCCTCTTGGCTGAAACCATCGCTGTGTACCGAGGCTCTGGAAAGCTGCCGGTTTTCCTCTCGATTGCTCCTCGAGGAGCTCCAGAGGGGAAGCTGTGATTCACTTTTTCAGTTGTGCTTTTACTGGAAACTTGAAACCATCACACACTGTCATCCTTCCCATCCTCTGCAAACAGACCCCGACAACACCTCCACGGCAGGGGGAGGCGGGCACGGAAGAACATCAACTGCGTGAGCTTCCAGGGACTTCTGGGGCTCCACGTCCAGCAGAATCATTACTGGGCTTTCTCCCATAGAAACTTCCAGAGAAGCTCCATCTCTGCACAGGGAGCAGGAATAAATAGAAAGTCTTCACACAAAGTCTCCAGGCAGACCCAGCCATAGCAGCACACTGGCCCATGAGGGCTCTCTGCACGCTGCTCATCCCCTGGGAAGCAGGATCCAGTTATCCATCCTGCAGCAGGGCACAGCTCGTGGCTGCAAATCTCACTGCAGTTCTGCATTTGGGTTTGGTCACTCAGTCTCAAGCACATGAGAACAAATCTGACCCGCACTGCAAGCACAACGCTGCACACCACTGCCATCCATATGGAATCTGGGCTTTCCCAGCCTAGGCACACCACTTGCTTCCTTCTCAGCCCCTCATCCTTGCTCTGCCACGGTTGCCTGGGGCAAAACAGCACCCAGAGCTGGGAAGGACTTTCCACAGCTGCTCTGCTCCGTTTTGGAACAATGAGGCTCCTGCACTGCTTTGCTTTCCACAGCATCGCTGCCCAGAAACAGCCCCACACATGTTGGGGCAGCATAAGACCCAACAAAGCAGGGGACAGAGCACCCGTTAACTTCAGGGGGGACAGGGATCTAGCCAAGAAAGGCTTTAGGGAATGGGGATGTCAAGAAGAAGGGAAAACCACCCCATGGAGAGTTAAAGTCCTGGATAAAGGACAGAGAAGAGATTTTTAAAGTAGAATCATAGAATGGTTTGGGTTGAAAGGGACCTTCACAGCTCATCCAGTTCCAATCCCCTGCAATGAGCACGGGCATCTTCAATCATATCAGGCTGCCCAGAACTGCATTCAGCCTGGCCCTGAACGTCTCCAGGGATGGGGCATCCCCCACTTCTCTGGGCAACCTCTGCCAGTGTTTTATCATCCTCATCACAGCTCGAGAGCAGGGGCAGCCTCTAGATACCAGCAGGGACCCTGTGCCGCAGGGGACAAGAGAGCCACATCCCCCAGCACACTTGAGAAGCTGCAGCATCCCCTTCCCAGGGTGGGCTTGCGGCCAGCTCCTCAGGAAGGATGCAGCACCGCGTGCTCCCAGCCGGCAGATGACAACAGCTCTAAAGGAGCTCTCAGGCTCGCCTTACCCCTTCCGGCACAGACGGGCAGGTCTGGACAGCACTGCCAAGGACTTCCCAGCAGCATGCATCAGCAGGAACAGCATCACTGATGCCACAAGGTCTCCTGTCCAGCACCCAAGGTCCCTGAGGCACTCAACACTGTTCTCAAACAAAGCACAGCTTTGATCCAAGCTTATGGCTGCTTTTGTCTGAGGCATAACCTGATTTGAGAGAACAAACCCTCCCTACTAACCAGGGCTGCAGCATAACCACGAGAGATGTTAATGTTCAAAGGGGCTGGGATGACTTTCTTTGCAGGAGATAAGAAAACACATGGTAATATGTAAGCAGGAAGAGGATGAGCTGCACTGCCGAGGGGGTTATCTCTGTGCCTTAGGCTTGCTGTGTGCACTTGCCTGAGCACTGACTGTCTTCCAGGATAAGAAAGGCTTGATTGCAAGAAATATTACTGATTTTAATGTGCAAGTACTTGTTCACACAAACACACATCACTGCAGAGAATCCAGATGGGATTCATCAAGCCTGCGTTACTGTTAGGAAACAAAGCAGCTTTTCCATCTGAGGTGGCCCTGTCTGGAGAAGAAACGCTCAGGCTCTGCCAGCTTCTCACCACAGTGTCTGTGTTGCTGCTGATGCCCTCCAGACACAGCCTCCCTCAGCCTCCCCAGAATGATGTGGAAGATCAGACACAGAGCCCCCAAGAGCCCAGCATTCCTGCTTCCCTGAGCCCAGCATTAGGAACCTCACATTGGGTTTGATGTTGTTTTCTCTTACCTGGCTTCATGTTCAGCTGGTCAGTGAGACGCACTGATCTATTTGCAGTCCTGCCATTTGTGGTTATGCTCGACTGTGGCCAAAGCTTGCATCACAACAGAAATCCCACTTCAACTGCTCCCACTCCAACTGCTCCCTCCCAAGTCCAGAGGAGAGGCTTTGCCTGCGCTGCATGGGAAAGCTCTGCACTCTGATTGCTTATTCTATCCACGAACGGTCAGTGCTCCTGGCTTTTGTTTCCCCATCAGCGGATCCAAATGTCTTAATGAAGCAAATACATAAGCAGGATAATCAGTATCTCCTCCATCAAATTGAATGCTCTCTGCATTCCCAGTCCAAAACCCAGACGGGTCACATTGGTTTTGGGACATCCTGTCAGACCTCACACTGACTCTCCCTTCTCACCTTCCTCTACTCTGATTTTCCTTCCTAGTCAAAGGGCATTTACTGACCACAGCTGGAAAACAAAACCCATCTTGTTCTCTATCTCAGTAACACAATGTCAAGAGTTCATGGAGAAAGGGCATGGGATGGAAGAAGCCCAGAGGGCACCAGATGGCTGGAAGATTCAAGCACCACTTCCCAGCCACAGGACTGGGTGGGCACCAGCAGTACCATGGAGGAGTACTCAAGGGCTGATTCAGCTGAAAAACAGACACCAAGTGATCCCAGAGGCTAAAATGAGGTGAAAAAGTGGGAATTCAGCTCATGGAGTCACTGCAGGATACCTCACACACAACAATAAAATGCTGCCATGCTGCAGGTGAAAGCTGTTTTCAACAAAACTAACTCTTGATGAAGTTGTTCTGCTGCCAAAGCACTGCAGAAGCTTCCCTCACAACATGAGGATTTGCACCTCTTCCAGGGAATGCTCCACCAGCCCTTGGACAGCCCAGAAGGGAACCCTCATCCTGCCCTGGGTGCAGCTCCTCTTTGGAGTACAAGACCATCCAGTCTCCCGGAACTGCTCCAAATGGAAAGCAAAGCAACCGTCCCCCGTGGCTGTGTGAAATCCCACCTGCGTGAAGGGCTTCCTTGGTTTCCTACTTTAGCTCATTTCCCGTGCTGAAGCCACATCATCCCTATGGCATGGGCTGAGCTCATGGGATTCCCCTTCGCTCGGACACCGCTGTCTGATGAACCATGAGGAACCAGGGAGGCTTTGCTCCATTTACGGCAGTGCTTTTCCCACTGCCCAGGCTTCCAGTCACAAAGTACGTGTTTTCCAAGGAAAGCATAAACAGTAAATGATAGCTCTTTATGGCAGGAAATGCCTTTTTAATCTGAAGTGGAGACTTGTATACACTTACTTAAATCTATCACAGATAACATTAGCCATTTGGGAGCCTTATAAGGAGCACTCATTCTGCCTGGATCATTTGTGATTTGTATTGGGAACCTCCAGCTGCAGAATTAATACCAAAAAACAACCCCAAGCTTTCATTTTGCTTTGGAATACCCTAAAGAAGTGAATTTGCAGGACCTTCGGATGCGTATTTATTGAATAGATGCTTAGGAAAATAATAGGTGTTAGGAAATTAATGAAGTGTGAGGCTCTGCCCAAAGGAGATTTTGATCCCAGTGTGACTCTTGAGGCAATAAACCTCCACTGGGTTGAAGGATCTGACCCAGCTCACAGCCTGGACAAGCCTTCAACGTACAAATTATAACCCACAGGTATAAATGAGCCAAACCCATTCCTTCTATCAGTGGCCTTTTAAAAATAACGCTGTTTTACTGTTTGTGAAACTGCAGAACACTTACACAGACCATGAGGATGCACCAGAACTGAGCCTAAGGGCACATCTGCTCCAGGACCTTCTGTAAAGAACCCCGCAAAGCTGCCACAAGAGCAGCTCAAGCAGAAGAGGACCTACCTGTTCACAGAGAGCAGTAGCTGGTCCATGCATGCTTTGATCTTGTTCTGTGCTTCTAGGTGCGTCATGTTCTCCGTGCTCTCCCCATTAATTGCCAGAATGATGTCTCCTGGGCACAGGTTTGCCATGGCTGCTTTACTGCCAGGGTTAATCTAGGCAGGGAGAAACAAAAGCGTCACTTAAAAGAATGCCTGCCTTTAAAAAAGCCCAGTTTCTTGGAATAAGCCACAGATAAAGGAATAGTTATTTATGGAGAAGACGTGTTTTGCCCATACCAACGGCATCTGCCAGAGGCTGGATGTCAGAGCCAGGCCTTGCCAGTTAGCCCCAGTTCTCTGAAGACCAATCCCCTACAACAATGCTCTCCTAAGGAAGAGCTCTCTGTCAACCTGGTCCTCTTTAGGTTTGTCTCTTGCTTGACATAACACAGCACCCTCTTTCCAGAGAGATGCTTCCCACTCTTTTGGCTTGCAGGCCTGAAATCACACTGTGAGATTCAATCCCTAAAGCTCCCACAAGCCCCTCCTCTTTGGCTAACTGTGTAATTAGAAGACACACGCAGTCCCCTAATTGCTTCCCATGGAGAGGTTACATTTGACATCAGTTTTTCCTGACCATCATTCAAACGACTTGTCTCTTTCTAGCCCTGCATGGAGTACCACACAGCTCATTAAGGCTCCGCAACCCCTTCCTTCTGGTTTTGTAGCAATGCCAGAACCTTGTAAAACTCGTAACTTCTTTCCTGAGGAGCTAATGACAGGTCCAGGTACAGTTTGTGGTCAGCCATAAGAGCAATCCTGCAGCCCATAAAAGAGTTCCTTGAGAAATTACCGTTTCATTTGCATCAGCCCAAACGTGGTTTTAATTTCTGCAATAATATAAAATGACGCGAGGCACAGGCAGGACAGGTAAATGTGTCTGTTTAAACTCTTAACAGCAACGTGCTTGCCCTCTAATTTCCTCTCCAGTCATTCAGAGCATCTGCTAATGCTGCGCTAGGCAACCACATGGTTTATCAAGTGAGAAAGTAGGGCCTGACTTTCAGTTATTCATTTCTCACTGCATTTAGAGTGTGGTGGTGCTTTGAATCCATTTACTCTTGGTTTACACAGGTAAAAGCCCCAGTGTCAGGTCTCTGCTTCATCACACCCTGCTCAGAAGATCCAGGCAACAGCATCACTGTTCTGCCCTTTGTCTCCCCTTGGATACAGCTTACAACAGTGCATGGTGGCAAACAGACACTAATAACCCAGGGATGGGTTTTAACAGATTGAGACCAAGCGGTGTTGATGAATCCCTCCCAGCCACCACAGAACAGGCAGTCTCCTAGAAAGGAAGGATGCACATCCCTGCTTCCATCTCTATTTGTTTTCCCCAGTTCTGTTTCCACAGGGATCTTATTGAGGATCTAGTCTTGCACCAAAGCCCTGTGTGGATCACACTTGGGCTGCTCACAGGGCCAAGGCTGGCTGAACAGCCAGCAAGAGGCAGGCAGCACCCGGCATAACTCAGACCTGCTGCACCACTCCTGTGTGACTACAGCCACCAACACCACTGAAACGTGAACCCAGAGGTGTTTGAGGAGCCCCAAACCACTCTTCACATTTAAGTAGAGCTGGCGGCCTGAATTAAGCCTTCTGTTGCATTGTCAGAGTAAATCAGTGTTCGCTGTTTGCTCTTCAATAGTTTCAGCTGGGCTGTTTTGCACTAAAGCCCTGCCAAGCCCACTCCCTCCCTGCTCACAGGCTCCCTGTGACTCAGAGCAAACAACAGGAGGTACTTCTGCACACAGCACACATGAGCTGTAAGGCTCTGACACAGGGCACTTCGACCCAGGATAGGCTCATTTTGTCCTGTTGGGTTTTCTGAACCTGTATAAGAAGACACAGCATTCACAGAGCCTTAAGCTCCTTCTCCAGCCACAGAAGCTGCCAGACCCACCAGAAAGTCAAACAGAAGCTCAACCAGCACCTCCAAAGAAGCATCTCCATGTGCTTGCCTTTTGTGATCCACTTCCCTGCGCCTCTGTGCTGCATCCCCAGCTGCAGCAGGCTTTTGGACTAACAGCCCTCCAGTCTGACCCAGGACAGCTGCATTGTGTTCTTGTCTATTCAATGCTGTCTAGATGTCCAACAGATTGTTCTCCTTGTGCTGATCCTAACCAGATTGTAGTTTCCTTGGAGAATAAGCTGTTCATAAATGGGGCTCTTAGCTGTTTCCTATTTTTAGATTCTGGTTTATTTCAAATTATTTTGGCAGTATCTTTCTATTAGCCATTTGTGCAAGTGATGGAGGTGATTGAGGGCTTGCAATGGAACTGCACTCCAAGAACTCATTAGTTTGAGATAGAGCATCACTGCCACAGCAGCTTGGGAATTAATATCGTAATGTCTGTCAGGTCCAGAGTTTGTATTTCAGTGAATAATGTTTAAAATACTTCAAGTTCCCCCAACTAACAGCTGTGCTGTGACACCAAACATGCCACAGAAAGCCCTACTAGCTTGGTTACCAGCCAGGGCTGTGTCTGAGTCCTCATGCAAGGTTCCTACGTGCTTTGCTCCATATGGATCCATGCAGACAGCCTCTGCAAACCCAGGACAAAGATGCAATTTTATATAGAGCATCACCTCCACACTGAGGATAAAGATGGGAAATGGGACTCACAGGCAGTAGCATCAATATCCCACAAGCTGGTGACTCAGTAAAACGAGAACGTGACCACTAAGCCGTACCCACACCATTACAAACCAATTGCTTTTAAATAAGTTTTTCCAGTTATTTCCCCCACCACCTTTCCCAAGATTACCACCCAGTTTCTGCTCTCTCCCAAGGGCCCAGCCTCAAGCAGCCCTCTCCGCAGCCAAGCGGCTACTCTGATGCTATGGAACAGATGGGAAAGAGCCCAAAGCCAGCAGCAGCTATCTTATCTGGCCGCTGGAGCCTCGTTAGGATTTACTGTGTGCTAGCATCTGACATCAGGCCAATAAAATAAAGCACATTAAGGCAGCTGTTGTGCTAAGCCAGTTGGTGTTGGAAGCTGCGCAATCCCATTTAGTACGCAAGATTACTTGCACCAAGAGGAGTTTACTCTTCAAACACACACAGCGTTAAACTTTCCCCTCTGGAAAGCAGCCATGGGAGCATGCCAGGGCTGCAGGGCAAAGTCCCCTCTATGGGTGTCCCACTGCCCCTGCAGGGACAGCTCAGCTCAGGGGCAGCTTGGCTCAAGCTCTAGAACTGGGCCACCACCATAAGCTGAAACAATCAAAGCCTCAGTGAAAGGTTAATTTGTTTTATTAACTTAACCCCTTTTAACTCTTTTCCCCTGAAACCTGCCTCTAACATCTCCTGGGTCAAGACCCAAGGATGAGGGACACGGTTCCTCCTTGCTACCTGCATAGTCTGGGCATAGCCATTGGAAAGAAGAACTTAGCATTTATTCTCCCAGTGGTTTCTACTCCAGTTAACAAGAAGTACCTATTCAGGCCAAATCCACACAGTGAAAGCTGCTTTCTCTCTGCAAGATCTCCTTCACTTTTAAAAGAAGCTCTACTGTACCAAAAGGCAAAGCATCCCATCAATTAATGAAGCCATCTTCCCAGGATTTCATGGGTTAAAATGTGCAATCCCACAGGAGAAGCCTACACACGCCACACCACTCTTCTCTTAAATCAATGGCGATTTGTTACAGGCCAAATGTGGGGAATTTTCTGTTCTGCTAGCGTGATCAAAAGGGTCTGATTAAAGCCTTCGAGAGGCTTTCAAGACAGGGTGACAAAATTCTCAGCTTCGAAACAAAGGCAGCCTGTTCTGCTATCAGGAAACACGTTATGAGGCAGCAGATGAGCTTATGGTAGCAGTAGCTTTTAAAACAGGAAGAACCCAGAGCAAAAAGACTAACTAATGAAGATAAATTCCCCAAATCCTTTAAGCATTCTTTCCAGGGATTCTCTTCAGCTTTTCCAAGCACCCTGCATTGAACTGACACATCCCTCACCAATCTATTTGCATCTTTCTAATTGCTCATATAAAGTCCAGTGTATCAAGACATTATGTAGGTATGTTGCACAGCTCAACGAAGAGCATGATTTATGCAACTTTAATTCACTTAAATAGAGAAGAAAACAAGAAAGTTAAGGTCATAAAAATGAAAGAAACAGAGTACGAGTGTTATAAAAGGCAAGAACTTGAAAATCCTTTTGAATCCAAGTACTAATGGATTCAAATCCAAATTTAGAATCAGGTTCTAGCGCAGATCCTAATCCAGCTCAAAGGCTGAGGTCTCTGTACAAGGAAAAGGCTGAGAATCAATGAGATCAGACATGAGTTTTAGAGCAACCAGCCCCATAACCCGAGTGCAGACCTCAAAATGCTGACTGAGAAAGAGGTCATTGAGACACCCACATCTGGTTTGTTTTGCTGGAAGCTTGCCATGCTCAGCCCAAGAGTACCCAGAACTCCTGCGGCACTTGGAGCAGGAGCTTCTGTGTATCAGAAGCTTTACATGTCCTAAAGGCTTCCGGGAAGTGGTGTGTGCTTGATGGTGAATGACCCAATCTCCAGCTGAGCATCTGCTCCATGGTGCCTGTTACTGCATAGGCAGTTCAACAACAGATTCTCTTTTAGCTGCACATTGCCCATATCTGATAATTAAGACTAATTACTTTAAATAATCTTCTTTAACCGGGTATATTTTGCTTTCTGAGGCTTGGAACTGTAATATGTCATTCACACGTAATCCGCTATCAGCCCTCACAACATGTAGAACTACTTAAGGCTTAACGGGTGCGAATTTGAGTTGCCCTGGTTGACAAGAAAGATTGAGTGTGGCACGAGCTTGGAGGCATCTTTACGATGTTTGGAAGATTTATGGGCTGAAATCCTCCTGCACAGCAAGTTTTCCTTTTTGTTTTCCAATAGAGCTCTGTTCCCTGTGTGACAAAACCAGGTTTATCCCAGGTCCCTCTGGCTGTAAAAGCTACTGCAATGCCACACTGCAGCGGCTCCAAGTAACCCAATGAATCCAGGCTTTGCAGACGTCTTTGTGTAAACCCTGTCTTTGTGTAAGCCCTGACGCAGAAACCAAACCCAACCTTATCTTCCAGGGCTTGGGGCGTGTGCAGTGCTAATGGCTCTGCACAAATCCACTCCATTAACAGGCTGTGGCTGGGTACCGGGGTTTCCTTGGGCACACATCTGGCTGACAGCGAGTCAAGCAGAGGATCTCCTGTGAACATGTTTGCTTTAGCTGGCTTTATCAGCACCACCAGATGCGCTGTTTTCCTTCACACTCGAGCACCTGCGGTCACAGATGACTTAGAAAATAAAAACATTTGCAGAAGTGTTTGGGTATCCAAGAACCCTCAGTCAATGCGTTTTGAGAGCCCACAAATCAAACAAAGTCACTTACAAATGCCGTATTCAAGAGAACTTGTGCCTTCTAGGATTTGCTACATGACTCCTGATGTGCATTTTGCCCCCAAGCTAAAGTAAAAGAAATTGCAATAGCCTACACTAATCCCACACAATCCATAATGACATATTTGTATTAAAATTAAAGGATCTATCTACCCCAAGTAGGACTGGGATTAATCACCAGCTATTGTGCTATACAGCAACAAAAATAAAGAGAAGGATAATGCTACATATTTCCCCTTGTGTGCTTCCTAACAGAGCCATTTCAGTGAGCACGCTATCAAGCTTTATTATCTTTTATCCCTGCATCAAGTGGGATACAACCACTTTAACTCTGAATACCTGTCCCAACAGCAACCTTTAATCTTCAAGAAGTCAGAGAAGTGACATCACCACTGTTTAAAAGAAAAGCAGAGAGGAAAAAGGAAACCAAACTCAAACCCCACAAACCCCTATATCCCCAGCTCAGAAGAGCCACTCACATTGAGCTCATTCTGCTTTGTTCAACCTGGCAGAGGCCCCAAGTGTTTTCGAGGGTGTGCTGGGTTTATTTTGCTCAACTCGCCCCAAGGTCAGCCCTTGCCTGAATGGACCTACATGAATCATTCTTTCCGCCTGCTTTCCCACTCTGGATTATCAGTGTGCTTAATTACAGTAATTAGCATTAGGCTTTCATTCCAGCATATTCTACCATTACTGTCTCCTGAACCAGCACTAGCATTTATTCTTCTCTTTCAGTTATTAAATAAAGCCCCAGTGAGAGAATAACTTCAGCAGCAAATCTATTTGCTACATGCTTTTGTCAGTTCTTACCTGTAATTCAGATTAACTGCTGGGTACTGCTACAGCTTTGAGTGGAACCACCCAGATCCCTCACTCCAGACCTTACAAGCAATCACTGGGAGAATGATGAGAACAGAAAAGAAACTATTTTCTTCCACTTAAAATCATCTCATTTGAACTATTCTGCGCTAACAAGCTTTAACCTGCAACCAACTGAGAAACAGCTACCAGCACTTGGGTCCATACAGACAATAAAACCACCAAAGGTCAGCAGAAATCTGCTGGGCTCCTAGTTTTGGGGTTTATCAACACAAATACTTGAGTCCATGTGGGAGCGCTGTACAAAGTGCACCACTTCCATTTAATAAACAATCAAATCCATAGAAGTTACATGTAAAATGAGGAAAAAACCCTGATGGAAAGCAAAGCAAAAAGCCCCATTCCCTTTGGTGGCATCTCTGGTTCTTGCCTTCACCACCACAAGCGGAGTTCCTGGGGTAAGGAAACCCGCCCAGCCTCGTGTTCTGCCATCCCCACCCCGGAGCACGCAAGAACACGCCTCATGGAAATTACTATTCCAAGTGGGAACTCTCTGCATTCAAGCTGGATCACAGCAATGCACTCGGGTGTTTGCCCCGACAGAATCAACAAGACCACTTTTACTGGAATTCCTCCCTCAGCAGAATTCCTTCTCGAGTATCCTAACCTTTAACAGGACACGTACTTGCTCAAATACAAAAGCTACTTCAGTTTAAAAGTCAACCTTAACTCAAACAATACCTGGATAATGGATTGCAGACCAATTATTTCTCACCCTTCTTGTGTTACAGTTCCAAGTCAACACTGAAAAATGCCAGAGACCAGTGGGTAAAGTGATGCTGAAGGCAGCAGATACAGGGAACACTGCACCAAAAACTTAGAAACCAGACTGGAATCAGTCCATTTGTCAATTATCTGCTTAGCCAAGCAATGCATCTATGATTCTAGCAGCAGCAAGTGCTTGGCTTAGCACTGGCAGAGTTAGGTCAATGACAACATCGACTGCTCTAAGAGCTGGACGAGCGAGTTCAAGTGATTAAACACATTCAGCTCCTCTCGTTACGCTAATGAATGATTATCTTTTAATCCTAGGCAAGGGGTAGATCAATGTGATCCCACACAGTGCGGCAGCACTCACTGACATGGTTACCAGCACAACACTGAGAGCAGCTGAGTAAGTTATTCCATTGCTGCTCCCCAACTGGGGCTGCTGCTCAAAGGCAATGTTGTTGCTACCTGGGGTAAGAGGCACAGTAAATCCCCTTTCCCACGAACGGCAAACACAGAACCAGTTGTTAACCTGCTCAACCAAGGAAAAGCAGCTGTCAGCTTCCAGAAACTTAATTAAGTCTTAAAACCACTTTCTACCAAGGTATTAAGGCCAACTCTCAGCAGATGTTTTGAGTCATTCCCCTTCCCCCATAAATATCATTAGGAGAAGGAACCATTAATTACAGTATACTATACCTGGCATTAGCTTACTCTAACTGTGGGTATAAAACAAGCTGGGTTTCTTCCCCAGAGCACAGCTTAGGACTACAGTTCCCTTCACAGCACCATACCAGCATTATCCCAGTGGCTGCTGCAGCACCCCAAGGCTGTGCCTCCCCAAACCACCCCAGCAAAGTCCAGCCCTGCTTGTCTGGGTCCCCCAAAAATGCAGGCAGAAACAGGGAACAGAAGGCTGGCCAGCACACCCAGCCTTCTGTGTGACTACATGAGAGAGATGCTCCATACACTCCCTTCTGGATTTGCATTTATCTTTCCTTAATAGTGCAGAACTTGATGCTTCAACTTAAGCGTGGCCTCTCCAGGGCAGTGCTCAGCATCAGCTGTTCCCAGTCACTTGAGCAATCAGATCTTTACCACTTGGCACCTAAGATTGATCACACCACAGAGGGAAGCAACCTGCTTCCAAGAGAAATCCATCTTCAATTGATTTCATGAGTGTATTTGAAACATCTGCATGGGATGGGCTCAGCATCACCACCTGCACATGTGCAGTGACCACGCAGGGGACTAAAGTGAGTCCTGGAAAGCAAGTCCTGTTCCAAAGCAGAACTATGTGATCTTTCTGCTCCTTGCTGCCAAATCCATGTTTTTCAAGTTTATCCCTTTAACAATACTGTCACAAACCACTTCTGGGGACCTCTTCCTGCCCAGTGCTCAGCTGCATCACTGGGCCTCTCACTCAGCTCAGCCTCATCTGGCAGCTCCTTTCCCAGCGACGGCTTCATTATTTCCCCTCTAACAGCAACACTTGGACTTCACGTCCCATAAACACAACATTAAGGAACTCTGCCTGCCCTTAACCTGGAGCAATGACATCAGGCAGGCTTTGGAGAAGAAGCTGCACCCTCCAGTGTGCCCCCAGCAGCCAGCAAAGCATCACTTGCGGCTCCTGGGGCAGCGACGCATCTCTGCGCTGCTACAGCTAGCGGAGGTCTGGGGAGAAACTGTTTCTGTAGCAGCTGAGCAATGAGCAGAGAAAAGCAACTTGCTAGCAACCAAGCATTTGTCTCCAGCCCCAGCACAGATGAACTGCTGTTTCCTAAGGAGGCAGCCGGCCTTCGGCACCCGGCACTGGATGTGGGTGGCTTTTGGATGCCGCCAATCCTAAACTGCAGCCTATGACTTCCCAATGTAACCGTGCAGGTAGGATGCTCACAGACCCCCTCAAGTACACAAGTGGGGCACAAGCAAAGCCACATCCAGTTCAGCATACCCAAAGCACGTCAGCACACAGAAGGATGTGTGAATCCCAGAGTCTGCTCCTGCCTCCCGGCAGAATTTCTGCTGTTCAAAATATGTTTGTAATTTAATGGCATTTTAATATAAAACAATTAAACCAAACCAACCAAACAAAAAAAGCACTCTGAAGGAAGCCAAAGTCAGCCAAAAGCCTCAGCAATTAGGCTGCAAGAGCCTCCCTCCCTCCTGCAGCAGCCCAGCCTGGGCTTCAAGCGGGATAAAACAGATTTCCTGGTTAGATAATGACAGAATTAAAGCATCTATGGCACCACACTAGCTCCGTCCTCTGTAGAGGCAGGGCTGGAGGGGCCCACCACCAAGCAAAGCTCCCTCCTGCATCCCCACAGCTAGGAGCTGTAGCAGAAGCTAATTCTTCCCCAGTTTTAACATTTTCTGGTACTATTTGCAAAGCCAGTGAGGTCTCTCCTTGCATTAGGAGACTGGAGCCCAAGCAGAGGACCCTACACCTGTATTTACAACCCAGTGCGCTGTTTATCACCCCCCAGAGCATCCATTAGTAGCAGCACATGGGAGCATCACCCCTCTCTTCAGTGGGAGAAGTAAATCAGGATCTAATGTACAGGCTGTCACAGTACCACAAAATAACACCCCATGAGCACTGCTTTGTTACAGCTCATTGTGATCCAAAGCAAGCCCGGCCTGATGAGAATGAGCCTCACGCCTCCCAGGTCTGCTGAATCAAACGAGGAATTTGGCAAGGCACCTGCCTAGGCAGAAGCAGACTTTGTTTTCTCTTGTTTAATATTAAACCAAACTTCTTTCAAACAGGAAAAGAGGCTCCCTCCGCTCAACTGGGATGTTCCCTTCCACACGAGGAATGTTCTTACAGTCACCGAGAGGTGATTTTATGTCTTGTTGCAATATATCCCACGTTACTGGGGGAGAAACAGGACATCCCTGGCCCCAGAAGGTGCGGGCTGAGCCCCAGAAGCCAAATGCCTCCCCTCGCAGCACCCCAGCAGCACAGCCAGCCCTTGCTCCCTGCACTGCCCTCATCTTCCCTCCCCTCCATCCATCGCCTGCTGCTCCTCCAAAAAGCCCCTCTCTGAATACTTGGTAAGGGACAACGCAAAGTAAAAACAGAGACATAAAGCTGTATAATAGGTGCATTGGGCCCTAAATACAAACGAAGCCTCTTAAAAACATGCTCTCTTCCATAATTAGTTCTTTAAAGCTCAGGGAATGCATTTTCCCTTTTCTATCGCAGCTTTGGCAGATGAACGAAGAGACAGCAAACAGCTTGGATGCGTTATGACAGCGTTTTTAAGTTATAGCTCCTCTCAAAGCCTTTCAATGCTCTCAGGGTGCGTTCAAGCGCTCCGGCAGCAGCTGCCCAAGAGAGCCCAGCTATACCACACCACAGCAAGGCGCTGTGTAAGGACAGGAGCCTCGGCTCTCCAGCCCCTACCCAAGCCAGCCGATGGCGATGGAAGCACCAGTGCCTGCGGGAACGTGCCTGGCTTGGTCGCAGCACCTCATCCATCACCCAGCCCATCACCCAGCCCATCACACCCCGTCGCCATGAGCCTTCCTGCACGGGGGATGGTTTGTTTTCACATCTATCGACACACAAAGCCTATTTCAAGCTAGCCGCCGTGTCTTAGGAAAGAAGTTTCCAGAAATACATCTTTGTGAGGTTAAACACAAGTGCTAGCACACTTACACAGTAATTACTACCAGCCCGCAGGGACCCTATAATGCAACAGCCTGCACAGAAAAACTTCTTACTTGTGCCTGCCTAAAAACAAACCTCAACAGCCTATGAACTCAGTTCAGGGCACAAATCCAAGCCCTCCTTAGTACTGAGAACTGAAAACTTTGAGAGCTTATCTTTATGAATTTAACATCCCCCAAAAGTACAGTATGGAGAAGGCTATCAGCGCTGTGTTTAGCGAGGAGCGCTCCATTTAGGGATGTAGATAGTAACTTGTGTTTAAAAAGCCCCCGGGCGATGCTGCCCGCCAGCCCAAAGTACCAGCAGCCCCGCTCCCCATCACCTGCCGCGGACCCCGCTCTGCGCCCGAGCTCACCCTGGAGATGGTCAGCGGAGCACTGAAGTCTTTACCGCCCACCAAGCGGAAACCCCACGGCGAAGGGCCGCGCAGGACCACCGAATGAGACATAGCGGCGGCGGAACGCTCCCTGCCCACGAGCAGCTGCAACTCCAGCTCCCACTTGCGCCCAGCCGCCGAGCCCCGGAGCGCCGGGAAGGGTCGATCCCGCCCCCGCCACGCCCCGCTCGGCGGGGCGTGGCGGGGAGGAGGAACCGACCCTTCCCGGCCTTTGGGGGGGCTGAGATTTACCAGGGGGTTTCCCCCAGCCCTTTTCCTCTGTGGGGTTTAAAGCGGCTGCTCGCAGTAGTGAAGCAAAGCACGCACACTGGTGTGACCAAAGCCTTTACTTAGTGCGCCTCCATCCTCCTGAGTGGTAGGAAAATCATGTAATAGGTCTGTAAGTGTGTGGTCACAACTGTTACATCCGTTGTGAGCAGTATGTTAAAATAGAGGAGAGAAAATTTCAAGGAAATAACTCAGATCTGGGTGTAAAACAGTTTGGGGATCTCTTGGCCAGTGCGCCCCATCAGCCTGGAGAAGAGAGGACTCTGGGGAGACCTTATGTAGCTTTTCAGTACTTAAAAAAGGGGCCTATAAGAAAGATTGACAGAGACCTTTTAGCAGGGCCTGCTGTGATAGGACATGGGGTGATGGTTTTAAACTGAAAGAGGGGACATTCAGGCTGGATGTGAGGAAGAAATCCTTTAGAATGAGGATAGTAAAACAGTGGCACAGGTTGGCCAGAGGTAGTAGATGCACCACCTCTGGAGACATTCAGGGCCAGGCTGGAAGTGATTCTGAGCAACCTCATCTAGTTGAAGATGTCCCTGCTCATTGCAGGGGGTTGGAACTGGATGAGCTTTGAAGGTTCCTTCCAACCCAGACCATGCTGTGATTCTGTGATCACTGTGTCTTTGCAGGGGAAGCACCAGGCGCTGTGGAGCATTCCAGCTTCCCAGTGGTGCCTATCGGAGCGCCAAGAAGATGTTTAGAGGGTGTTCGAAGTGATGGCTCGTAGGCACGCAGCCATAGCTTGGTGTTGGGATGGGTGGTCAGCACAGCTGCTCAGCGTCCTCCCCAAAAGCTGAGAGCAAACCTCAGAATGGCTGCAATCCTCTCTCTCTTCCTGCAAAGGGCTGGGCCGGAATATCCCACTTCAGAGAAAAGGGCTTAACAAAGGTTTCATTGTTTGAAAAGTCCAGTCTCATCAAGCACCTTCTTGTTGCCCAGTTTCTGTGAGTTTGATTTACGTGCTGTTTGCTGTGAAATCTGTCTGCACGCGTTTGCTCCTGACACCGGAGGGTTTGTGTGACCGTGTCCCTTTTAAACACACTCCTGAGCTATGCTGCAGCCATGTGATGTAGCGATGTGAATACAGCGAGTGTCCTGTGTTACGCACCCAAAACACAATAAACTCTGTTTGCTTTGCTCAAAAGGTGCCTCCAGAGGAGCGGTTCAGCTGCAGCTGGTACCCGCAGAGCTTCCACCCCTACTCTTTGTTCCATGCAAGCGTGCGCCTGCACCAGGAGAGGCTGTAAAAGCTGACTTTTGTCTGTGAAGCGGTGATGAATCATACCTCCTCATTCCTGCATGATATCACCCAGCCTGCCGAAGTCTGGGAGGAGGCTGGCCTGAGGTTTCCTTGCTTGCGCTAGAAAATGCACCCAGCCAAGCACTGTGTCTTGCAGAGAGCTGAGGACTAGTTCATGGCTCACCTCTGCTGCTCTCTCCGGTGCCGAGGAGCAATTCTGAAGGGACTGAGTTAAAGATGTGCATGAACGCGTTGTCAGCACTGGCATCTCTGTCCTCTTACGAGGGAATCCAAAACAATCCTTCCTGTAAAAGAAACCAAGTCTGCTGGGAAGTAACAACAATAAAAACAGGGAAAAGGAAAGAGCAGGGAAGAAAATGGAGCCTGCAGGTTCCGTGGAGTCAATTCCCACCGGCATTCATCAGGGCTTCATTACCTAAACTGCATGCGGGCTGTGAGGAGCAGGCTGTGCTGAGCAGCAAGCCGTCGGGGTTTCAGAGTGATTTGCTGGCATAGGAGGTAGATGATCAAAACACAGAAATCCCCACTATTAAAGTATTCATTTCAAAAGCTGGTGGGAAAGCCACTGCCTGCGAGGCGCTTTCTCCTCAGGGCCTAGGTTACCCCTCACATAACTTAAAGCTTGTCAAAAACTCAACCCAAGTAAAACATGATCATAATTACCCCAATTGGTATAAAATTGTGGGTGGGCTTCTTCCAAATGAGGCTGCATTCCAAACTGCATCGAACTGAGCTGAAGTGGAGGCACTTTTACTCTGACTAAAAGTACCTGCACTTGAATTGCTCCTGATGGGAAGTGTCCACGTGCAGAGCAGCCCTCAGCTTTCAGAGCTGCATCAGGAGTTAATTTGGCAGCCTTCTGTCAGCCATAGATGTTTTTTCTGCAGGATTTGGGGCATGAGGACATGAACTAAAGAACTCCATGTTTCACAGATGCCTTATTTCTTTCAGTTGCTCACACACCTTTTCCCATGTGCTTTCTATGAGAAGCACAATTCCGCAGCCTGCGAAGGGCCCAGTCGTCTTCCCGCTTTGATCAACCAAAACAGGACCATACATTTCTGCTTTGCCTTTGATCACGTGAGGATTTTTCAATTATAATTCATTTCCAAACCCTAACTGGAGCTCTGCTTCTGGATGGGGAATCAGCAGAGCCAACAGGAGATATGAGCCATGCTGTAGGAGCCAGCCTCAACATCCGGCCAAAACACAGTATCTCCAACATGCTCATTCTTCAGCTGAGTGCTGAAACCCTGCAGCAAGCTCTAACAAAGAGCACACGTTATTCAAAAGAGAGGTCAAATGTGTTCATGAATCCAATCTCATCACTCCAGTCGCTTTATCTTTCCCCCCCTCAGTACTTTCCTCAGTGTTTGTTTCCAGTATTTTTCCACCCTGAAGCCTTATCACCTCTTTGTTTCTTGTTTGAATATTCCATTCTGGCTCTCCCGTGCTGCTGGTGACACTCGTGGTTTCCTTCCTTTGTTATCACAGACCGACTGGGTAAACTACAGCTATTCAGCTTTGTGTCCTCTTTTGAATGAGCATTCAGGTTTTCCATTTGCCCACCTCCCAGCGTCTAGCAGAGGTCCCGTGCTTATCTGCGAGGCCTGATAATGACCTCCCAAGGCTGTTTTTGAACATCTCCCCATGAGAGATGGATTTCAAGCATAGTTATGGCTTTGTAGTTCTCCAGGCCAGGAAGTTTTTCGGCTCTACAAACTGCCTTCTTCTAGACTATGACTGTTTCTCCTTACAGCAGTTTCAGGAGGCTGAAGTCAGCCTGGGGTCCTCTCTAGCAGCAGGCTGGGTATGGTGGAAGTGGAAATGAGATGCTCTAATATTTTCACATCAGTTTAAGGGTGATAGGTTGGTGTATGCGTTGCTATGAACATTTTCTTCACTGCTTTCCTTCTCGCAGAAGTTAGTCATCCCTAAATCGATGGATAGACACAATTTGACCATCAGTCAGTGATAAGTTGCCTCCTCTTTGCATGGCCCCCAGGCCCTTCATGAAAGATTTGTTTCAGGCTGTGAAAAAAGTACCTGGTAAACCTTGTAAGTTCAATAAACGACAACACTAAGATAAAGTTTCTTTGTTTTTCAGAGCTGAAGGTAGAATTCAGCCACTCTATGGATGGATGGGTTTTTTTTTACATGAAGACCTAAAAATCTCAACCTGTACACTCCACTTGCTGCAGCAGGGGCGTCTCTCTTGGGCGCTTTCAGCTCAACTCAACAAGTTGCTCACTGTATCCTCATGCACTTTCTGCTTTATTCCTGGCAGGCACAGCTTGGAATCACAGAACCATAGAACAGTTAGGGCTGGAAAGGACCTTAAGATCATTCAGGTCCAACCCGCTGCCATGGGCAGGGACGGAACTTCTACGGCACTGCTCCGCACGGCTCCGCACGGGGGTAGAAC
>WYDI02025702.1:30938-50002 GCA_009867235.2 Psittacus erithacus | reverse complement strand
CCCATCCGTGGCAGTGTTCAAGGCCAGGTTGGACACAGGGGCTTGGAGCAAGCTGCTTTAGTGGAAGGTGTCCCTGCATGGAGCTGGATGAGCTTCAAGGTCCCTTCAACCCCAACCAGTCTGGGATTCCCCTGGTGTTAGGTCCAAATGGCTTAGTCCTGAGACAGGGATGTGAGGCAGCACCTCTGGGCAGGGGGTGCTGGGAGCCGCTGTCTCTTCATAGCTCTGTTGGATTCTTTTAACTCCACCTGGTTTCTACTTTCTGCCATGCTCCTCCGCACCAGAATTAGCCCTTGAATGAGAACGATTCAAGGTGCTGCAGGTGGCCCCAGTGTTCCTGTAGCCGTTCGGAGGCGGTGGGAGCAGGCAGCCGGGCACTGCAGCAGCTCCACGCCGTGCTGCCCTGGCACGGGATGTGCCATTAGCAAACAGACCTGTACCACGCAATGTGAAACTTGGCCTGTCCCCAGCAGCCCGAGCGGTGAGAACTGTGCTCCGTGGTGTTTGCTCGTCACTCCCAGGTAAATAAACAGGAGCTTGCCAGCGCCTCGGGACCGCGCCAGAGATGGAAGTGATGCCTTTTTCTTATTGCGTCTGAAGTTTCTGGGCTGCTATTCCAGGCGGGATTAGGTTGATCCAGGCAGCAGAGCCCTTCCTGCCCTCGCCCCCATACAGCTTCCAGCCCTCAACGAGGGTTTGGGAGATGTTAGTGCCTCCTTGTCTCCACACATCTGCTCTTGCGCTTCAATTCCAAAGCCTGGACCTGGATGTCTGCGCTTTCCGCATCCCATCCAGCCACAGCAGCCTGGGGAAAAGCAGGCAAAGTGGGGCAATCTGCAGAGCATGGAATCAGTGCAAGTGTTTGGAGGAGCTGGGATGCAAACCTGTGCCCTTCAGGTCCCCAAAGTGTTTGTTTTAGGACCCGAAATGCAGCTGTGGGTGTACAGATTGTAGGAGAGGTTGCTCATGTCCAGCACGGGTAATTGAGGCTCCCTGTGAGCAGCCCAGGAGGAGCAGAGTGTTTGCATCTCAATGGCGTGGCCACCACAGGGCAGCAGCCTGCAGTCCTGCTGGCTCTGGGTGTGCGATGGGTAGGGTAACAAGGGAGATGTGGAGACCTCTGCTCATGGCCTGTGTTCTGCCTGCTTCCCTCCTCCTTCCTTCCCTCCCAGCGGGATCCTCTCCTCCTTTGGCACAGCTGGGCTTCATCAGTACTTTTCTCGCCCTGAAGTTTTCCTTCCCACATTGCACGGCTCTTTCCAATGGGAATGCTTCTGATCACTAGTCCAAGAAGTGGAGTCATTCCTGGCCTCATTTACCCTGATTTGAAACTAACCCCACAGCTAATACAAGGCGGTGCAATCCTGCACCAGTCCCAGGCCTTGGATCCCCAGCAGTGGATGGGGTTGCTGTGTGTTAGGAGGACCATTTCCCAGGGATGCTGCTGGGACAGGAGCAGTGTCCTGGGGCGCACTTGCTCCTGCCCCTTAGTGACATTGGCCCCACTGGGGACGCACTGGAGGCTGCTTCAGCCTCATGCTTGCCTTCCTCTCCTCCCAGATTGCCTCTTCAAAGTGTGTCCCATGAACCGCTACTCTGCCCAGAAGCAGTACTGGAAAGCCAAGCAAACCAAGCAGGACAAGGAGAAGATCGCGGATGTTGTGTTGCTGCAGAAGCTCCAGGTGAGCAGCTCTTTTGCTTTCGTGCCATCCCTGTACCTGTGCCCTTGATGGTGGGGGAGCTCTGGGCAGTGTGGCGCAGCCACGCTCGATCCACGCTGTGACAGCCCAGGGTGAACGCAGCAGCGACCAAAGAGACGCATGATTCTGTTGCTCCCACTGCAAGGTTGATGTCCCAGGGAGGAGCCACAGAGAAGGGTCCAGGGGACTGAGCAGGCAGGGAGAGGACGGGAGGGCAGTGGTGCTGTTTTGGGATGAGAGGTGATGTCCACCTGCCTTTCCACCCTCGCTGTCATGCCCAGCACTTGCTGTGTCAGCCCTCCTGATGCTCCTGCGCAGAGAAACCCATGGCAGAGAAGGCAGAGGTGCTGCAGCACCCAGGGGTGCCTGGCATGGAGGAGGGAGCCGCTGCAGCCAGGCCTGGCTCCAAAGGGCTGTGGAAGAGAAAGGCTCCTGTTGACTTCCATGAGGTTTGGAAAAGGCCCATGTTAAACATTGCACAATCGCCTCAGACAGCTGGCGAGGCCCTGAGCATGATTCATGAAAGCGAAGCTCAGGAGAGACTCATTAAATCATCTCATCAGGCTCCAAGCCCAGCCCCAGCCCCAGCAGCCCCCAGTCTTGCCCTTGGGGAGCAAGGTCTGATGGAGCGTTAGGACAGAGCGTCCCAGAGCATCCCGGAGATGAGGGGCAGGGTCTGGGCCTCCTGCAGTGTCCAGCCATATGTGGTCTATGGAAACGTGATTTTCCTGCTCCGGTTAGGCCATAACTTGTAACCTGTCATGTGGACAGCTGTCCTGGCCATGACTGGATAGAGAGGCTCATTTCCGAGCCTGATTGATTGCACCTTGGGTCGGATTTGTCTTAAAGAGATTCTGTCATTTCCTTTTTCCTTTCCGCTGCTCCCGGTGTTGCCCTTTTGGCAAATGCTCCCTCACATCCGGAGCCGTGTGCCGGAACCCTGCTGATGCCTCCTATTCCTCCCTGCACTGTCCCAGGCCACCCACCCCGTGTCCCCAGCAGCCCATCCCACCAGAGCTTGGGAGCCCCAGTCGCACCCAAGGCACAGGCTGGGAGCATCAACCCCCATGGACCTGTGTGCTTGGGCCAAACAGTCCCACTCCCAGCCCCGCTGGCTTTCAGCTCGGATCTGGACACGGATTTAGGGCATGTCACGGTGCTGGATCTCCCACCTGGGCTGTGTTGCTCCATGGGGTTGCTGTGAAACTCCCAGCTCTGCATCAGAGTGGGATTGCTTGACAGCAGGTTTGTTTCCTGATGGCAGCAGCCGCCACCATGAGGTTCACATCCCCCAGAGCTGCATGGGGATGGAGGGTTAACTGAAGCGGTGGCAACATTCGAAAGAGCAAAGGGTTTGGACTGCCACAATGGTGCCAAATGCCTTCAGAGGCCCTGCATCCCCTCCTCGGGGAGGATGGGAAAGGGTTGATGCTCTTCCGGCTCCATCCCTCACCACCATTTCCCATCCCAGTCACTGGGCTGTGCCCAGGCTGGCGCCAAGGCTGTCAGCGCACCCTCGCCCTTCCCAGACAGATCCTGCCTTGCTCCGTGCACGTCAGCATCGCTCCTCCAGCTGCCAGAGCCAGCACATGGAAAATCTCTGTGGTTTTGGAGAGAGGGGCTGCAAGCGGTGCTGAGCAATTCAACCTGGGGGCATCTTGGCTGGCGGGGACCAATCCTGCCACGTCTGCAGTGGGGCTGAGATGGGTGCCTCGGTCTCTGGCCTGTGCACAGAATCCCCTTTTGGTGGTGCTCGGTAGAACCTGCTGGGGTTTTGATGGAACTTTGGTACCATTTTCTCCCTGTCCTAAGTTTTAAGCCCTCAGTGTAAAGCTCACATGGACTTTATATTGGGAAGAGGCTCTTCCCTGTGAGGGTGCTGAGGCGCTGGCACAGGGTGCCCAGAGAAGCTGTGGCTGCCCCATCCCTGGCAGTGTTCAAGGCCAGGTTGGACACAGGGGCTTGGAGCAAGCTGCTCTAGTGGAAGGCATTCCTGCATGTAAATGGGTGAGCTTTAAGGTCCCTTCCTACCAAAACCATTCCATGATTCTATGATTCATACAGCTGCTCAGGGCCACACCATGGTCCCGGGCTGAGCTTTTGGACGCTGAGGACCATATTGTAGCTCTGGCCTGTGCACTCAGCTCTTCTCCTTTCGGCATTCAGCACGCAGCCCAGATGGAGCAGAAGCAGAACGATACGGAGAACAAGAAGGTGCACGGGGATGTAGTGAAATACGGCAGTGTCATACAGGTACGGGCGCTTGCCCTATGCGTGGATGAGGAGTCGGGGGGGGATGCGCAGATCCAGCACATGCAAGCTGGCTTGGGAAATGGCTTGTGGGGTCACCCCTGGGCACAGCCCGCCTGGGGACTCCCAGCTCACCCCAGCATGTGCTCCTCCAGCTCCTCCACATGAAGAGCAACAAGTACCTGACGGTGAACAAGCGGTTGCCAGCCCTGCTCGAGAAGAACGCCATGCGGGTGACACTGGATGCCACTGGCAATGAGGGATCCTGGCTCTTCATCCAGCCCTTCTGGAAGCTGAGGAGCAACGGAGATAACGTGAGTGCGGGGCTGGGTAGTCCTCAATGAAGAGGTGCAGAAGGCACCATGCGTGCTGCCAGCCAGGGCTCACCTCCCTGCTGTGCGCCCGCTCTCATCCTCCATCCTTCCTTTCCCACTTTCCTCCCCAGGTAGTTGTGGGAGACAAAGTCATCCTGAACCCTGTCAACGCCGGGCAGCCGCTGCACGCCAGCAACTATGAGCTTGCTGACAACGCTGGCTGCAAGGAGGTACAGGGAGGCTGGGCTGCAAGGGCAGGGCTGGGCTTGTTTTCTTTCCCTTTTCATTGCTTTTATCCCATCCCAGGGATCATGACCGTGTTCTCTTGCTCCTCAGGTGAACTCGGTCAATTGTAACACCAGCTGGAAAATCAACCTCTTCATGCAGTTCTGCGACCACATGGAGGAAGTGCTGAAAGGGGTAAGGAAAGGAGGTTCAGCTCTGTGAGAACGGGACGTGTGAACAGCCGCTGGGCTGTGGGACAGGGGCACAGGGAGCAGATCCTGCCTTGGATTCTCCCAGAAATTAGGGTCCTCATCACCTGCAGAACGGAACAGCAAGTTCATTGGGTAGTTCAGTAGCTCCTGGCACCAGGTACCCAGGGGGGCATGAAATTACTCTCTGCCTCATTGTATTGAGCTGACTCGAGCGCAGCGTGAAGCACGCACGGTGCCAGCAGTGGCTCCTGGCTGTGAGGGCAGTTTTCAGCTGTTGAGCCATGCAGCAGGGCTGCCTGCTGCCTGGGAAAGGAACTTTCCCTGTGGAGCTATTGTTAAGGGCTAAGGTCCTCCAGGAAGCAGCTGGATGGATATTGATTGTTATGATCTTACAGACCCCCGTCTCCAGGCGCCACACTTATCCCCAGCTTCCCGCATCCCCTGCATCCTCCTTCCCATGGCGTTAATGCCTTAAACACATTGATGAGCGGAGCCTCTGCCCGCTCCTGGGGCGTGAAGTGATGGGTTTGATGCCCAGGCTCCTGCAGGACTGCCATGCCATGGAGCTCTGCTCTGAACCATATACAGGAGGGATCCTATCCCTTTGGGGGTCACAGGAGGAGATGCTTTGGCTTGTCCGAGAGCCATGTCCTGGGTCTCACCACCATGTCCTGGTCCAGGGGGATGTGGTGAGGCTCTTCCACGCCGAGCAGGAGAAGTTTCTCACCTGCGACGAGTACAAAGGCAAGCTGCACGTCTTCCTCCGCACCACCCTGAGGCAGTCGGCCACCTCGGCCACCAGCTCCAATGCCCTGTGGGAGGTGGAGGTGAGCAGGGAGGGGATGAAGTGTGTGTCTGTGGGCTTTTGGGGGCCTGTATGGGCTGTGGTGCTTTCACTGGGGGGGGGTGTGCTAGAAGCAATGGTTATTTCTATACCAGGCTCAAGATCTGAGATTGCTGGGAACTGCAGCTGATGGATGGGCGCTGGTGTCTGTCTGAGCTCTACACCCCAAATGTATTTGCTCACTGCCGCCTTTGCAATAGGACGGGGCTGCGATCGTTGCTGTGTTTGCCCTGGGTCAGTGGAGGCAGCACCAGCATCCCAGCTGAGCTCTCCTCTGCTTCTCCCAGGTTGTGCACCACGACCCCTGCCGAGGGGGAGCCGGGCACTGGAATGGCTTGTACCGCTTCAAGCACCTTGCCACGGGCAACTACCTGGCAGCAGAGGTAAGAGGGGGAGCAGAGGGGCGCAGAAACCTGCCCTCGGGAGGCTGGCACATCCCTGGCAGAGGCAGTGCTCATCCAGGGTTGATTCTGGTCCTGCTCCAGTTGGCTTCCAGGAGGCACTGGCACCAGGGCTGTGAGCATCATGGGCATGGCCCTGCTTGCAGGACTAGGCTTTCCCACTGAACCCCCACCCCGTGGTGAAGGAGTTTGCTTGACAAAACTGCTGTTCCTGGCTGCCTCCTCTTCTGGCCCAGGGGCAGGAGGGGTGGACGGGGCTTTCCTCTATTTGCTTGCTCTGATACCACCTCCTGTGCGATGGAAGCAGGGGATACTCATCCTGCTGTTCTTGCCTAGGGAAAGTGTGGGCAAAATCTGGCCAGGAAACACCATTTGCCAATTTTTTTTGCTCCTCTTTTAAGTCCAGATCAAGACCTCCTGATAGAGGCAAAAGGAAGTTTCTGCACTTAGATAATGTTGGTTTGACACTGATGAGCTGCTACAACCAAGGGCTACCCTCTGCTGCCAGGGGAGCAAGGATGTACCAAGGGGTATCTCAGTGCTTCATATGCAAGGGATACTCCCTAGCTGGAGAAGACAACCAAAGGCAGCCCAAGGGCCCCTTCCACCACTGCAGGGTGGAAACCAGCAAATACTGGGGCTCTGAAATAGCTGCTTTAAACTAAAAGACACTCAGGTGACATCTGCAAAGGAAAGAAGATCACAGATTGATCCCCATGCTGGGTTGGTCACTGAGACCTCAGGAGCGATATACAGCAAGAGCTCAGCACAGAGCCCAGGTCTGCCTGTCCCACTCCTTAGGGATGGCAGTGCTGAGCACTGGGAATGGGTCCTGGCCTCCAGCCCCATCTGGGCAGGTTTCCTTTCTCGAGGGAGGCAGGAACAGAGCTAACACCCCGCGCTCAGGGTGGAGGGACCGAGTGGGAGGACTGATAGCTCTCTTTCATCTCCCTCTTTAACTTTTCAGGAAAACCCAAGTTATAAAGGAGACGTGGCTGAGCCCAAAGCAGCGCCCACGGTGAGCTGTGTGCAGCCTCGCTAGCAGAAACGCTGCCGCTGCCTGAAATCACGCCGTCTCTTAGGCTGCCTGAAAGCAGGGAAATGCCCCAAAACTGAGCCTGCTGCGGGGCCAGTGCCCACGCTGTGCCACCAGGTCCTGCCTGGTGCTGAGGCTGCAGCCGGAGCCTGTCCCACTGTCCAGCCGAGCATCCCACTCCCCAGGATAGCATCCCCATGTCCTGTTTGTGAGAGGACCCTGCTGAAATCCATTGGAGGGCTCCCAGCACACGCTGGATCCCCAGCCCATAGGGAAGTACTGATAGAAGAGATATTTGGACTTTCAGGGTTTATTTTCTCTTTGCTGATGGAGAGGTTTGGACAAGGGATGGCCTCGTAGCTCAGGTGTATCCTGCCATGCTTCTGCTCTCATAGCCCCTCCATGCTGCGAGGCTCAGCCCAGTGTCCAAGCCAGCGCTTCTGCTCTGAGCGTGTGTCCTGTGCTCTGTGTGTCCTGTGCTGTGCATGCACTGGGGCTGTGCTCACCCCATGCTCAGAGCCGCTTTCCCGGCACAGGGGGGCAGTGGCCGGGCCAGCCGCAGGAACACGGGCGAGAAGATCAAATACCGGCTGGTGGCCGTGCCCCATGGCAACGACATCGCCTCCCTCTTTGAGCTGGACCCTACCACGCTGCAGAAGACGGACTCCTTCGTCCCGAGGTCTGTAGGCAAGTCTGTAAGCAAGGTCTTTGCTGGGTGCTGGTGTCTGTGTGGGGATCACTCTCCAGGACACTGTGCCCTTCGCAGGAACTCCTATGTGAGGCTGCGCCACCTCTGCACCAACACCTGGATCCAGAGCACCAATGTGCCCATTGACATCGATGAGGAGAGGCCCATTCGCCTCATGGTACAGCCCTGCTCCCTCCTTCAAATAGGGTTTATCCCCCGTGCTCCAGTAGCTCTTGGCATGCTCCTTCCCACCCAAGCTTTACAAGGGGACTGAAATACCCTCATGATCCAAGGGGATGGCTGGACACCAGCCTAGCATCCATCCCAGTAACCCAGAGCCCAGCCCAGTCCTTCCAATGGGGACAAACGGGGTCATTGACTTCACCTGGGGTGGCGGCAGCTGGTGGGGATGTGCCTGGCATTGCCCTGTCTGTGTGATGCTGCTTCCCTGTTGCTTCCCAGTTGGGCACATGCCCCACCAAAGAAGACAAAGAAGCTTTTGCCATCGTCTCTGTGCCGGTGTCTGAGATCCGGGACCTGGACTTTGCCAATGACGCCAGCTCGATGCTGGCCAGCGTGGTGGAGAAGATGAACGAAGGTTTTCTCAGCCAGAATGACCGGAGGTAAGAAGCCATTTCCCTGGGAGATGGGGTCGTGCTGGGCTCCCCCATGGGCTCTCCAGCATCACTGCAGGATGCGGCCTTTGCCTGGGTCTCGGTGCCAGCGCTGTCTCGCTTTCCTGCCCACAACCTGAATCCACGCCTGCTTCTCCCAGGAGCCTGGCGAGGAAGCCAGATAACGGCGCAGCCCTGCTCAGCCCCTCCTTTGCCGCTAGGAAAATAGCCGAGGGGCTGGGAGATGGCCCCACGATAGGGGCCGTGGGTTACTCACAGCATTATTTATAGGTGGGTGGGTTCTTGGTGCTTCCTGAGCAAACACAGATCCCTCATGGGACAGAGTGAGCCGCTTCCGCCCTGCCAGCCCGCCCCTGTGGGTCCCACAGGGGTGACTAAGGGGGCAGAGGCGTTACATGCAAAATCCCTGTCATGAATCACAAGTTCAGGCCCTGGCATTTACCCTGGCACATATTGGTTTCCTTAGGAACCATAGGGGCTGTAAACCCTCTTGTTTCAGGGCACCATTGACCTCTATCAGGGAGGGGAGGACCAAGTCTTTGGTCCCCCAAAATGCACTGGCGTTATTGGAGGGACCCAAGTCTGGGTGCAGACCCCTCAGCCCACTTGCACCATGTCCCTGCGCAGGTTTGTGATCCAGCTGCTGGAGGACTTGGTGTTTTTTGTCAGCGACGTCCCCAACAATGGCCAGAACGTGTTGGACATCGTGGTGACCAAACCCAACCGGGAGCGGCAGAAGCTGATGCGGGAGCAGAACATCCTGAAGCAGGTGAATGGTCCTGGGGTCCTTCATCTGAGCAAGGCTGGGGTCCTGTGGAGATGCCCAGGGCCATGTTGGAGGCTAGGAGTTTAGAAGACCCCATGGAGGAGATGTCCACTTTGTGCCTCCGTGGTGTCCAGCCATGCATGGGGGTGATGGTGTGGAGGGGACACAGCACTCATCATCTCTGCTTTTGGACAGATCTTTGGGATCCTGAAAGCCCCCTTCAAGGACAAGGGTGGGGAAGGGCCCTTGGTGCGGCTGGAAGAGCTGTCAGACCAGAAGAACGCTCCCTACCAGTACATGTTCCGGCTGTGCTACCGCGTGCTCCGGCATTCCCAGGAGGACTATCGCAAGAACCAAGTATGTGGGGGATGATGGGGGGAGACCCCAGGAGCTGCTGAGGTCTTGATGGGGCATGGGGACATTGCCGTGCTCCAACACTGAGCCCCATGTGCTCACCACCTCTCTGTCTGCTCCAGGAGCACATTGCCAAGCAGTTTGGCATGATGCAGTCCCAGATCGGCTACGACATCCTCGCTGAGGACACCATCACGGCCCTGCTGCACAACAACCGCAAGCTGCTGGAGAAGCACATCACCAAGACAGAGGTGGAGACCTTCGTCAGCCTGGTGCGCAAGAACCGTGAGCCACGGTGCGTGTCCCAAAGAGCTTTGTGCTGCGTGATGGGTGGGATGTGCCTTGGCGTGCGGTAGAGAGAGCCCCCAGGGATCCCCTTTCACATCGAGCCTTCTGCTCTGCAGGTTTTTGGACTACCTCTCCGACCTGTGTGTGTCCAACCACATCGCCATCCCCGTCACCCAGGAGCTGATCTGCAAGTGCGTGCTGGACTCAAAGAACAGCGACATCCTCATCAAAACAGAGTGAGTAGCCAAGGGCAGAGGTTTCCCACATTCAGGGTCTGGTGCCCGGCCCTGGCTTGTGCCAATGCCCTGGTAAAACCCCATCACCTTCTTTCCATGGGAGCATCTCTAGTTTTACCTCTTTTCTGTCCCAGGCTGAGGCCAGTGAAGGAGATGTCCCAGACCCACGAGTACCTGAGCATCGAGTACTCGGAGGAGGAGGTCTGGCTCACTTGGACAGACAAGAACAATGACCACCACGAGAAAAGCATTCGGCAGCTGGCACAGGAGGCCCGGGCTGGCAATGCCCATGATGAGAACGTCCTCAGCTACTACAGGTGATGACCCCGTGGCATCTTCTCTCCATGTGAGGGTGCATGGCTTGCATGGCCTCACATCCTCTCCCCCTCATCCCCACACAGGTACCAGCTGAAGCTCTTTGCCCGCATGTGCCTGGATCGCCAGTACCTGGCCATCAAGGAGATCTCCCAGCAGCTGGGTGTGGACCTGATCTTCCTCTGCATGGCAGATGAGATGCTGCCCTTCGATCTCCGGGCATCCTTCTGCCACCTCATGTTGCACGTGCACGTGGACAGGGACCCCCAGGAGCTGGTGATGCCCGTGAAGTTTGCACGGCTCTGGACGGAGATCCCCACAGCCATCACCATCAAAGAGTGAGACACGAGTGGGGCTCACAGTGGCTTTGAGGGACAGGGCAGAGGCCATCCAGCGTAGGGACTGGCTTGGCTTTAGCAAGGACTGAGAGGAGGGCATTTGTGGGGCGGCTTTGGTAGATCTCAGCCCTCAGAAGGAAGAAGGCTCCATTACAGTCATGAGCATCACCTCTGGCTGTGATGGCTCAGCAGCTGCCTGCACAGTGTTCCTTCCAGGCAGGTTGTAAGGATCTCACCCAGCTTATCCCGATCATCTCCATTCGCAGCTATGACTCCAACCTCAACGTCTCACGTGATGACAAGAAGAACAAGTTTGCCAGCACCATGGAGTTTGTGGAGGACTACCTCAACAACGTGGTGAGCGAGGCTGTGCCCTTCGCCAACGAGGAGAAGAACAAGCTCACCTTCGAGGTGCAAGTCCTGATGGTGTCACTGGCACGTTGCAGGGTGCAACACTGACTGGCTGCGACTGCCTCTTGATGGGGTGGCTGTGCTGGCGTCCCTATCCGTGGGTCTGTGTCTTCTGCTCAGCCCCGAGCATGGCGAAGGCTGCAGTTGTCTTGTCCTTCCCCAGGTCGTCAGCCTTGCCCACAACCTCATCTACTTCGGCTTCTACAGCTTCAGTGAGCTGCTGCGCCTGACGCGGACGCTGCTGGGCATCATTGACTGTGTCCAAAACCCCCAGCTGATGATGCAGGCGGTCTACAATGACGAGGTGACGGGTGAGTCCCTGCTCCATAACCAGCCATGGTCCTGCAGGAAGGTGTTTTCCATGGCCGGCGCAGTGCTTTCCAGTTTTGGCTGCTGCGCTTTGCTGACATGGAAGCTCTGGCTGGGTCTGACTTGGGAGGCAGGAGGTGTTGAGCCCTTGGCCAGTCCCTCCTACTCATTCTGTGATTCACATCTACAGCATTTTCCAGTCTAAATGGGTCCTTTTGTTGGTCCTCTTTCATCTCCCTTTCCATCTGCATTAACTCTGCTCATTGTGGCTGCCTCCGCAGGGAAGAATGTGCGGAGGTCGATCCAGGGTGTTGGGCAGATGATGTCCACCATGGTGCTGAGCAGAAAACAGTCCATCTTCAGCCCCCCAAGCCTCAGTGCTGGGTCTGCCCCGGAGCAAGTGGACAGAGGGAGGAGCATTGAGAACGAGAACATTGTGGTGATGGAGACCAAGCTGAAGATCCTGGAGATCTTGCAGGTTGGAGCCGGTGGGGAGGGAGAGGCATTGTGGACCTGAGGGATGGGGTGGTGTGGGGAAGACATGGTTTTCTGATGCAGAGGGCAGCTCGCATGAGCAGGGCACTCACTTTTGCTTTCATCATCTTCTTTGCTGCTGCCAGTTCATCCTGAATGTGCGGCTGGACTACAGGATTTCCTACCTGCTCTCTGTCTTCAAGAAGGAGTTTGTGGAGGTCTACCCCATGCAGGACAGCGCAGCCGATGGGACAGCTCCAGCCTTTGACTCCACAAGTAACTCTTCCACTTTGCTCCTGGCACACCTTCAGCTCTGCAAACCCTGCAGGCTGGGGGATGCAGGCAGTGGAGGTGATGGCTCCAGCAGCTCTTCACCCACCGCTGCAGATGGGATGAGGTGTCCTGTGTCCCTTATGGATGCTCGGAGCAGGGCCCAGGGAGCTGGGTTGGTTCCTGCAGGACTCTGCCAATGGACAGGAACTATGCCGGCCGCCCCTTTCACCTCCCTTTCCTCTCCCTTCAGCCGCAGCCATGAACCTGGAGCGGATCGGCGAGCACGCAGAAGCCATGTTCGGTGTGGGGTGAGTCCCTGCCCCTCCGGTGCATAGTTAGCCTGGCCATAGGGCTCTTCCTCTCCTGTCCATACTGCCGAGGCTGAAGGCTGCAGGTGATGAGGAAGATGAGGCTCTAAAGGCTCATGCAGCTCTGCCCATCAGCCCCGAGGGGTGACTGAGTGCTTGCAAGCTCCCATGTGGCTGCTAACACCAAGCACTCTCGTCCTGGCTTCAGGAAGACAAGCAGCATGTTAGAGGTGGATGACGAGGGAGGGAGGATGTTTCTGCGGGTGCTGATCCATCTGACGATGCACGACTACCCACCGCTCATCTCCGGCTCCCTGCAGCTCCTCTTCAAGCACTTCAGCCAGAGGCAGGAGGTCTTGCACACCTTCAAACAGGTAACCCTAATGGGATGCTGCTCTGGAGCACCGCTAAAGCCACACGTGGCTGTGGGTGCAGGACATGGGATGGGTCCTGGCCCCTTTCCTTGGGAGAGGAGGGGAATGCGGTTTATGCCCTGCGAATGTCGCTGCAGGTTCAGCTCCTGATCTCGGCCCAGGATGTGGAGAACTACAAAGTGATCAAGTCAGAGCTGGACAAACTCCGCACGATGGTGGAGAAATCGGAGCTCTGGGTGGACAAGAAGGGCAGCAGCAAAGGGGACAGCACGGTGGAGGGGAACAAGAAGGAGAAGAAGGAGGTGAGAGCCCTAAGCCAGACCCTGGAAACTGGGGGGGAGAGGACTGGTGCTGCTCACTTCAGCCCAACTTCTAACACCTCTATGGGCTGTGCACCCCTTTCCATGGAAGAGGGGGGTCACGGAGGGTCCCGTGGGGCATAGTGTTGCCCCAGGCTTTGGAGAGGTGCGGTGGGACCCTGATGCTGTTTCTGTCCCCTTGCAGCTTGCTGCTGATGAAGAGGTCATTGCTCAGGGAGAGAAGAGCAGTGAGAACTATCAGATCGTCAAGGGGGTGAGTGAGACCAAGTCATGTCCCCAGGGCTATCCTAGAGGCATGGCCAGTGGCATCTGCATGGGCTGGCACGAGTGCATGGGCATGAAGGGAAGGGGATTTCCAAGCTCAGCGCTGGTGGCCATCCGGATGGGCTCCCAGGCTCAATTCCCCTCTGCCTTGGTCCTTCTCTCCTCAGATCCTGGAGCGGCTGAATAAGATGTGTGGGGTTGGAGAGCAAGTGCGCAAGAAGCAGCAGCGCCTTCTGAAGAACATGGATGCCCACAAAGTGATGCTGGATCTGCTGCAGATCCCTTATGAGAAGGTGGGCGAGCACAAGCTGGCTGGTCCTGAAGTGCCCAGGACAAGGGGTTGTGTCCTGCTGGTCTGCCTGATGCTGCTCTCCATCACTCAACAACTCTGCCTGTGTCTCTTCTCTGCCCTTCCTCAGGGTGACGCCAAGATGATGGAGATCCTGAAGTTCACCCACCAGTTCCTGCAGAAGTTTTGTGCTGGCAATCAGGAAAACCAGGCCCTGCTGCACAAACACCTCAACCTGTTCCTGACCCCAGGGGTAAGGAGAGGGACCGAAGGGTGGTTGCAGGCAGCAAATTGAGCATCACTCCTGGGGCTGGGAGCAAAAGATACCAAAGCCAAGAGGAGGCGCTGGGAGAAGATGGAGGCTGTTCCTCACAACCCCTTGTCCTCACTCTGCTCCCTTGTCCCACAGCTCCTGGAGGCTGAGACGATGCAGCACATCTTCCTCAACAACTACCAGCTCTGCTCGGAGATCAATGAGACGGTGCCGCAGCACTTCATCCACTGCGTGGCCACGCACGGCCGCCACGTGCAGTACCTCGACTTCCTGCACACCATCATCAAGGCTGAGGGCAAGTACGTCAAGAAGTGCCAGGACATGATCATGACCGAGGTGAGCACCTCTCCCCCCAGCCTGTGGGGCAGCAGCATGGGGTGTAGCAGGGCCTGGGTGCTGGGAGGTGCATGGTTGGCTTCTTCCTGGAGTAGGAAGCATCTCCAGGAGCTTAATGCAAGGTCCAAGAGCCAGTAACCAGTTTGGAGTCTCACAAGCTGTCATTTTGGGTGTCACTGCAAATGCCTGCTTTCCTTATAAATGCATGGCCCTTTCGCTCTTCCCCACTGCTGCTTCTCATCACCCTGTTTTCTGCCTCGTGAGGTTTCTGAGCCTCCTTCTCTGGAGTGGTGACCACTGACCCTTCCCTGCAGCTCACCAATGCTGGGGACGACGTGGTGGTTTTCTACAACGACAAGGCTTCTCTGGCTACCTTGCTGGAGATGATGACAGCAGCCAGGGATGGGGTGGAGGAGAACAGCCCGCTCATGTACCACATCTCACTGGTGGACCTGCTGGCTGCCTGCGCCGAGGGCAAGAACGTCTACACAGAGATCAAGTGCACGTCCCTGCTGCCCTTGGAGGACGTGGTGCGGGTGGTGACACACGAGGACTGCATCACGGAGGTACAGGGTGCCCAGTGAGGAGGTGCCAGTGGCTTTGCACTGGTTGGCTTCTCCTGATGGTGCCCCTGCTCCCTCTCTCCTCGCAGGTGAAGATGGCCTATGTGAACTTCGTCAATCACTGCTATGTAGACACGGAGGTGGAGATGAAGGAGATCTACACCAGCAACCACATCTGGACTCTCTTTGAGAACTTCACCCTGGACATGGCCCGGGTGCGTGCGGAGCGTTGGGTGGGAGGCACACAATGGCTGCTGTATTGGATGGATGAGGAGAGGTTGATGTCACTGGGGCAGGGGCACCATGGGGACTTGTGTAGCTGACACATGATGGATTGGGGATCAGTCAGGGCTCTCTGGTATGGACCCAGGAGCTGTGTCACCAGCCACATCCATCAGCAAGGTCCCAGCAGTGCTGCATGCCAGCAGCACCCAGCCAGGACACTTTGCTCTCCCTGGTGCCATCATCGTCCTCCCTTCTCCTCACAGATGTGCAAGAAGCGAGAGAAGCGCCTGCCAGACCCTACCCTGGAGAAGTACGTGCTGACGGTGGTGCTGGACACCATCAATGCGTTCTTCAGCTCCCCCTTCTCGGAGAACAGCACCTCGTTGCAGGTAATAAGGTGCCACATGGGTAGGACATGGCTGGCGGAGGAAAGCAGCTTATTGAGCCCCTTGAAACAAGGTCTGGACACACACTGCACTGATAGATACCTGCCCGCTCTCTCCTTCAGACCCACCAGACCATTGTGGTGCAGCTTCTCCAGTCCACCATGAGGCTGCTGGAGTGCCCCTGGCTGCAGCAGCAGCACAAGAGCTCGGTGGAGGCCTGCATCCGCACGCTGGCCATGGTTGGTAAGGAGCCAGAGTGGTCCTGCGTTCCCCATCCACCGACCAGGAGGATGCAGCACCCTTGGCTGCCTCCACTCCAGCGGCGAGCTAGAGCCTTCATCCCTCCCGTGGGTCTTGGCATGGACACCAGCGGGAGGCTGCCAGCCGGCAGTGGGGAGGTTTGGCTCCAGGAATGCGCTACATCTCCAGGCATGAGCAGGGTGG
Organism: Psittacus erithacus; assembly: GCA_009867235.2. NCBI lineage: Eukaryota > Metazoa > Chordata > Aves > Psittaciformes > Psittacidae > Psittacus > Psittacus erithacus. The sequence continues at coordinate 34,150 of WYDI02025702.1, read as the reverse complement.
CTTGGGGATAGCTGGAGCCTGGGCTTGGCTGGGACATCCCTGCTGATGAAGGGCCTGGAAATAAACCCAGCGTTTATGGTTTTCCTCACCAGGACTTTGCCCTCAGCCTGACTCAGGAGCAGGGTTGTCAGCACTGAGTCACCCTGTGGAAAGGATTGCTTGTGGTTAGCGCTGGGTGGGGATTTCCCTTTGTAATCTGAGGCAGGGCACTTACAGCATCTTCAAGCTGGGCTTTCCCAACCAAAAAGTGGAGGTGGTGCCTCTTTCCATGCTACATCTGACTGGGGGCCTGTGGGCAATGTGGTGCTGCAGTAGGGAGGGATGGATGGAAATACTCCACCCCTCACTGGGCTGGAGGAGTTTACTCTTGTATTGAACCCAAATCTCTGCTGCAAGTGAAGAGCTGGTGAAGGGGTGTCTGGCCCAAGGCAGTGTGTGAGGGTGAGATGGGTCATGGCTGTCCCCAACCCCTGGCTCTGTCTCCCACAGCCAAGAGCCGCTCCATCGCGCTGCCCATGGACCTGGATGCCCACGTCAGCTCCCTGCTCAACAGCAGCTCCACCAGCACCGTGCAGAGGAACACGTCCAGCTACAAGGCGGCCACACGGACCTTCCCCCGCGTCTCCACCACCCCCAACCAGTGGGACTACAAGAACATCATAGAGAAGCTGCAGGTATGGGACTGCAGGAGGGGGTCGCATGGGTCAGTGCGTGGTAATGAGAAGGTGCTGGCGTTGCAGGGGTCTCTCTCCCGTGCTCGTGTCTCCTTGGCCCTAAAGGTTTGTGCTGTGACTTGCAGGACATCATCAACGCCCTGGAGGATCGCTTGAAGCCGCTGGTGGAGGCTGAGCTGTCTGTCCTGGTGGATGTGCTCCACCGACCAGAGCTGCTTTTCATGGAGGGGACGGAGGCGTTTCAGCGGTGCGAGAGCGGAGGGTTCCTATCCAAGTGAGGATGCTTTGGAATTTCTGGGGGCACTGGGAAGGGCTGGTGACCTTCATCCTTTGGGAGGCTGTCCATCCCGGTGTGTGCCTGCAGCCTGGAGGGGTGGTGGGGACACTTCCCCCAAGGACCCCCTTGTCCTTCTCAGCTGTGTGATGGTGGCTCTGTTGTGCCAGGCTGGTGCAGCACACCAAGGACCTCATGGAGACGGAGGAGAAGCTGTGTATCAAGGTGCTGAGGACACTGCAGCAGATGCTGGTGAAGAGGAACAAGTACGGCGAGAGGGTGAGCACTGCGGTCCCATGGCACGTCCTCAGCCCCGCTCCCTGTCAGTGCAGCTTCCAGGGTGCTCAGCCACCTCCTGCTCTGGTGCTTGCCCTGCCCCGGGACACTCGGGATGTGCGTTTATCTTGGCAGGGCAACCTGCTGCGGAAAATGCTGCTTAACAACTACCTGCAGAACAAGAAATCCAGCTCCAAAGGGGAAATCATGGATGCTGCTGGGGGAGGTGAGTGCCCCTGTCCTGTGCATTCCCTGTCTCTGTGCTGCTCACACACATCTTGTATCCCCAGCTCCCGAGCCAGGATGGGATCAGGTCTGTAGCTGGTTGCCATGCCCCCACCTCCAGGGGAGTAAAAGATGATGAAGGGATAGGGCTTCAGTGCCCCGGCAGTGATTTAGCTGTGCTTGTTCTGCGCTTCCACAGCATCACATCCATCCATGTCCTCTCGTGCAGGAGGAGACCAGGACTGGTCCGCTATCGCTGCCGTCCAGTGCCGGCTGGACCGAGAAGGGGCCACCAAGTTGGTGGCTGATCTCATCATGAACACCAAGAACGAGAAGATCTTCCAGGAGAGCATCCTGCTTGCCATCCGGCTGCTGGACGGAGGCAACACCGAGATCCAGGTACTGAGCCCTGGCTGGCGCGGTGGGTACCAGTCCCAGCGGTGAGCAGCATGGATTGATGTGGGAGGGTCGCAGCACTTGGAAGATGTGGGCACAGGGCAGCCACAGCTCTGTGTTGGCCCCCGTGCTTTGCGTGTGTTTGGTGGCCGTGCAGAGGAGGAACTGCGGAGGTGGGCCTGGTCCGGCTCTGTGACTGATGGAGAGAAGGGGCAGGTTGTTGCAGGGTGTTTCTGGAGCACTGCTGATGCCCTCTGCCGGGTACTGCTCAAACGGCTCAGGGCTGCCGCTCTGGGTGATAACCTGTGGGTTGTTCTGATTCATTTAGCGCAGGGAAGCTGAGAAATTGGACTTGCAGAAAAGCAGTGAGGTTGCAGTGCTGGAGCTGCTGCGACTCCTGCTTGCTCTGTCCTTAGGGTATCAGGGGAGCACAGCAGCGGGGAACCATCACAATCCAAGAGGACTGTGATGTCCAGGGCTGTTGCATGGAATTAAACCTTATCTCAGATGAGGTCTTAAGTGCTGGAGGCCACCAAAGCAGAGGGGCAGTTTGGAGCCCATGATGGAGACTTGAGTGAGTGTCCTCCCTCCTCCAGAAATCCTTTTACAACCTCATGACCGGTGACAAGAAGTCCGAGAAGTTCTTCAAGGTGTTGCACGACCGCATGAAGAAGGCGCAGCAGGAGACCAAGTCTACGGTGTCTGTGAACATGAGTGACATCGGGAACAAACCTCGCGAGGACAAAGATGAGCCTGACCCCGGCACCAAAGGTATGGATGCAGCCACGTCCCCTTGTAGAGCCAATGTCCATCCCATTGAAGCCTGATGCAAATGAGCTTGAGTTGCCCTGTAGGACGAGGAGACACGTTCCTGATGCCCGGCACCCCATCCCGCTACCCGATGGCCATAGGGTTTCGGAAGGGCCATGACACTGGGGAGCAAGGCCAGAACAATGAGATGGGGGTGACAGTCCTGATCATGGAGCCAATCCTGCGATTCCTGCAACTGCTCTGTGAGAACCACAACCGGGACCTGCAGGTTGGTGATGGGGTGCTGGGGATCAGGACAGAGGCCACGGGACTGGGGTGTGGGCTCTGCCCCAGTTTGGTCCAAAAAGCCATTGCACCAGCCACTGTGTGCCTCAGTTTCCCCATCTGCAAAGGCTCCATCCCTAATGGATAATTTCTGGTGGTGTGGAAGGTGCTGTTCATGGCACAGCTGTGTCTGTAGGCCCGAGTGCTGCTCTCAGAGGTCTGGATGTTAACAGGGGTAGCCCCAGTCATAGAATCATAGAATCACAGAATAGTTAGGGTTGGAAAGGACCTTAAGATCATCCAGTTCCAACCCCCTGCCATGGGCAGGGACA
>WYDI02025702.1:16942-30838 GCA_009867235.2 Psittacus erithacus | reverse complement strand
AGCCATTCCCCTTGGCCTGGCCCTACAGGCCCTTGGCCAAAGCCCCTCTCCAGGTTTCCTGCAGCCCCTTTAGGTACAAGGAGGCTGCATAAGAAACCATCTCATGCCCTCTCCATGAAAACAGGGCACAACACTGCTGTATGACTGCCCTATCTTCTCAACACTGTTCTATAATGCAGTTTCTGCCACAAAGCTAAAACTCCCAGGGGATTTCAAGACTTTTTCTGTTGTTTTTTTTTTAGGGTGATAATTCACATAAATAAACCACCCCCCACAACCATTTAACATTTATTATACCATTACCCTAATTTCTATTTTGTTAAGCCTTAAGGGACGCAGCTGAGAGCTCAGATCCATTGCAGCAAGTGCTATAAAGACACACAGTAGAAAGCAGCCCTTGCTTCAATGAATTTACAGTCTGAATAGACAAAAGGCAGGAGAAAGGCAGAATTATTCTCCAGGCCCCACCAAAACAGCCAATAAACCGCCCCCCTCTTCCTGCTGACTTGCGCTCCAGAATGTCAGCTTCCATTTCGAACAGCAACAACAACCAAAGGCATTCCTAGCTCCTGTGGTTGTAAAAAGACTCATGAAGACACGCTAAATGAATGCAATCACATTTACCAAGCCATGCAGTTGACTTCAGAAGGGAACATAGTCAAATAATCACACATTTCTCCCTCCTTGTGTAGCAACTGTTGGTCCACATCTCCCCGTCTTACTTCATCCCACCTGAAGTTGTGACTTATCCTCCTGTTTTCCCACCCCAAATCCACATTAATATGTGTGGATATTAATCCACATATTAATCCACATTAATATGAGGATTTCCATCACTCTTGCAGGCAGACAGTGACTACAAGTTTTGGCCGCTGGAGTTGGTGTCCTCCTCATGTTCAGCAGCAGAAACACCACATGGATAAAAGAGGCGGATTGAAGGTGAACTGCACTGGAACCAGGACCCAGAGGAACAGATTAATGGGAATACACACAGAGGGAATAATACCCAACAAACCCCTCTACCATCCCCAGCAACACCTCCTACAAGCTCATGTCCATGAAGCATCTGCAGTCTGGGGAACAAATGTCACGGAAAGGAAACAAAAGAGCTTTGACCACATTGTTTAGGTCTATACCACAAAACACATGTATCTCCAGCAGCATCCCCACCACTCACACAGAGCTCGTGTGACTTCAAAGCCAGTGCTTGAGCCAAAACTAGATCTTCCTGAGTGAAACCAGTAGTGTACCCACTACCTTATCCTTCTTTTCCAACAGGACATGTTGCGTGCTGGTTAACTTCCTACCCAGATACAATTGCATGTGCTGAAAGCACGAACAGGCCTGCAACAAAAAACCAGCCCCACTCCTGTCTTTTCACCTCAAGAGAACGTGGCTGATGAAGGTGCTGCTGGGAACATGACACGCTGGGGAAGGTACTGGTGCTTTCACCACCTGCTGGCACGCTCCAGGCACATCCAGCTCCGCCAACATCACCTCCCCTGCCAGCAGGAAATAAATCTTGTGGTTTTAGAGTTGGAGAGTGAATCCATATTCAGTTAGGAATTTATGGTGACTTTATGGATCCCACAAATGCTTCACTACCACCATTTTCTGGAAGCTGTACAATTCCTGCAGTTCATTCACTGCCTTCAATTGCCTTTTTTTTCAGGGAAGCACTTCTAATTGCTTTTTTACAGATAGGGGTTTCTGTAAAGAATAGAACATGGCTCATACCATATAAAACATTACCATAGCTTTTTCAACTATATATAGCTTTTATAGCTAGTTTTAATTTCCCCAGAGTATTTATCCCAAAGGGTCAAAGTCTGCCCCTCATGTAACTCCCATGGATACACACCAAAGTGTTTTCAACACAATAATCACAGCGCTGCAATCCAAGCAAACGTTTCACATGCAATTTCCACCACCTCACAAGGGCCCTTTCCTTTCAGTGCAGTGAAATGCTACAGCAGTAAGCAAATACCTGTGCAGTTTGGGCTGGTTTACAGATATCCAGATGCTGTTTCCAGCCCCTACATCCCCATGGCTGTTTGTTTGTTGTTGGGTGGGTATTTTTTGGTTTTTAATATTCCATCAGATTGTTCTACTCTTTCCCTGGGAAACACTTGTACACATTTCTGCGCCACAAACACTGCAAAGCCAGTATCAGTTTTCTTCCTCTATATTAGCCCCTCTGGTACCTTTACATTAACCCAAAATGAATCACTGGCCTCCCAGTCATTTCAGTATTGAGAAATGGTGTAACTCACATTTCAGAGGAGGCCTGGCTTCTGCAGACAGGTTCCTCCACTGCCAAGTAGCTGGTGTGATGGTTCTGCTTCCTCTGCACACACATCCTGTCCAGGCAGCCCCTGGCAGCTCCACCGCTTTTGCTCTCACTCTTTATCCAGTATGCTGGCAAGAAAACTCCACTGCAGCTGGTGCAACACATGCAAGGAACAGCAAGGAGACTCCAGTCCTCCCACCAGCGTTATGTGCTTCCACCATACAGGGTCAGGTTGCACTGTGAGTTTTCACTGCAGGCTCATGTCCTTTCTCTGTCCAAACTGCTCATCTCATTCATTAACTGACTGTCACCCTGCAGAGACAGATACATGTTTACCCTTGACGCTCCTCACTCGTAAAGAACAATCAAAACAGGCAATATAACAACACAGCACACAGAGGCTCATAAGTGTCTGCATTAGACCAGTGAAATGCGAGTTGTGGTTTAGGCTGTAGCAGTCTCAGATGGATAACAGTGACTTTAGCCCAGCACAAAGCTCAATGTATCATTTACAGTGCTGGAAGGTAGATGGGAATACACAGGACGTATCAGTGAGCTGAGGATTTGAGTCCCATTTGGTCCTCTCCTGCCTGGCCAGCAGAAAAGAGAAACCCATCCGTGAGTGCAGCAGCATCAGCTCTTCTCACAGGGGACCCAGAGCAGGCAAAAGTGCTCGACAGTCAAGACTCAACATTTGTTGTGTTCCTCTGCATTACCACCAGGTAACTGCAGAAGGACACATTGAATTTGCTGACTTCAGCATCTCTTTTGGGTCTGTAAATGTCACCCTCGAACCCAATGAGTATTTTCCAAGGTGCTTTTTTCCCTGCTAAGGGAATGGGAGCAGTAAAATGGAAAGACACCAAATGACCCACAAAGCTAAGTGTGTGACTTTGTCCACCAGAACATAAGTATCCCACTGTTTAAAGTATGATGGAGACAAAGACAGATGAAGGCTGTCTTTTTACATGGAGTCATATGGGAAGAATGAAGGGTGGTAGACACAAGTTACTCATGAGGAGATTCTTGTTGGACACAATTCCCAATGAGATCAGTCAGCCATTGGAATGACCTCCCCATGGAAATGGTGGATTCCCAAATGTTGGACACTTGTAAAATGCAGCAGGACAGGGTGCTGGGACATCTAGTCTAAGAAAGGTTGGACCAGACGATCCTTGAGGTCCTTTCCAACCTGGCATTCTATGATTCCATGAAAACTGAAAGGAAATTAAAATGACTATTTAGAAAACAATGAAAACAGCAAGAAGGAAAGAATTCCTTTAAACAAAATAATAAGGCCTAGCAAAGACTTATCTTCCATCCTCCTGGTCAGAAGCCTCCTTACTTCACCAACTTTATTCACTCCAGTCTCAGAAGCATTGTTATCCCCATTTAACTCGTGAGAAACTGGGGCATAATAGATGTTAGTTTTGAAAGGCCACACAAGCTTTGTATAGCAGAGCAAGAATAAAACATTTATGGCACTAAACACCCAGGCCCTTGTTCTTTAAGGCACACGCGGGCTGAGGTATTGACTTCTACAGCAAATCAGTCTTTACAACTCCAGTAAATCTGTCTCATGACAAGGGTATTAGAATCAGCCCACTACAAAGCATGACATAAATCTGTTCCTCGCAGGTTGAGAAGGTGTAGATTTGGGTATTAAAACCATTGAAATCTCTCATTACAAACCCCCAAACCTCAGGAAACACATCTGTTCCTTTCAGGGCCTGATGCTCAGGTAGCTGAGGTCCATGAAAACGTTGATTTGGGTTAATACATTCAGTCAAGAAAATACAAGACTGAGACTCAAGAAATGCAGTTTTGGTCCATAGCTTTGACATGTTTTGTTGCTTTTGGCCAGCCAAGCCCCCTCGGCTGCCAGGTTGGAATTGCTGCTGTCTTGTCTCCTTAGCTCATAAAGTTCTTCATGGAGAGGGTCATCCCTACAGGAATGCACAGCGCACTGGAGCTCAAGCCCTGAATCGGATCTGGAAGTCAGGTCACTTAACATACAGCTTATAATAACATCAGATACATCCTGATATCCCATGCAATTCCAGTGTCAGCTAAGGTTGGGGCTGTTGGTGGAAATCCATGCTGGCATCTCACAGAGAACGCTCAAAGTCAGGGTGAAGAAACAAAATCATTCAGCCCATGCTGGTCCCTGCCCAGCTCTGCCTGGGCCCTCCTCACCCTCACAACACACAGTAACAGGCAACGCATTTCTGGGGGGGGTCCTATGAAACAAAACTGAGTGCATTTGAACATGGATCTATTGCTAGTCATTTCAGCTGCATTACAGAGCCAGTGTGAGCACTCCATGGGTAACACACCACATGCATTTCTCAATCAAACACAAATCTGAATGCATTTCTTGTGGCCTGTTATTTATGAGGGGAAAATATCCTTCAGCCTCTGGGCTGCTGAGAGCCCACCCTTTCCCTTCTAATCCTAACTGCCTATTATTAGCCACCTCCTTTACAGAATGCCTCCTCTGCCTCCTATATCCCAGCACCCCAGCTTTCCATCCTACATGGCTGCGCGGCAGAGGAAGACACAGAGTAGTCCAGCACTGGCATTTCAATGTGCGTTTCGCAGCACACTCCTACACTTGGGATAATCTAATTACACAGGGCAGAAACCTCACCCTAGCATATATTTTCCTTAGACCCTGTTGCCACCAGCTCCTTTTGCTCCTCATTGGAACACAGTCCCCTCTTTTCTTTTATTTCCTCCTCCTCTTTTTTCCACATCATTAAAAATTTATTATTTAGACTGATGATGACATCATCTGGAAAGGGACCCAGGCTCTGGTCATCAGGGCCTTTTTCTGCATTACAGAGAAGCAGTTTCTCCTCTCTCCCTTGCAGATCATTAATTTTTAAAGGAGAGCCTTGCTTTAAATACATGCAGCTCATTCTGCTTCCAGCTGACGAGGCAGAGCCTTTCACCCAGGTCAGGTGGCTCTGGGCTGTGCTGCCTCCCCAACCCTGTGCACACTCCCCATTGAAGCTCTGTCTTCAGGGCTCTGCAAGGAACGGGAGGGAGTTTCTGTGTATATAAACTAACAATTGCATTTACAAGCTGGCCAGCTTTGCCATGCGTTTTCAAATGGCTTGCAGTACACACAGGCCGGGCCCTGCAGGTGCTCCTCAGGGGTAGGATCTCATTGGCTTTGCCTGTAGATACTTTGTTTAAGGGAAGACGCATTTGGCTCATCCCCAAGGAACCTGAGCAGGTTTCAGCCTTGCATGAGCATATTTCACCGTGCCATGTTGCATCTTTATGGCAACGATGCCATGAATCCTGACACCACCCTTTTGAGAGCTGTGATTTCCTCTTCCCTTGTAGACAGCAAGTCAGGTCTCTGCATTATCACTAGGATTACACAAGGAATTAACAAAGCAAATGCTAATTGTGGGTATTCACTACGTGCATCCTAGACTTGAAGGACTGGACCAGATGTGCACATGAGCACCACAGCTCTGCAGGCTGCCTGGCAGCAGAACCACCAGCACCTGAGGCAGCACTGAGAGGCCTCCAAGAGACAGAGAATCATAGGATAGTTAGGGTTGGAAAGGACCTTAAGATCATCCAGTTCCACCCCCTCTGCCATGGGCAGGGTATGGGTGCTCTCACACAAGCATCACAGCAGCATTCAGGATGGAGTAGATGGAGCCTGGCACTGGAGAAGCTGCTGAGAGCTGCATGTCTTGTAGGGTCCTTGCTTGCCGGGAAACACCTCTGGCCCTGCAGAACCCATCCTCCGCAGCTCTAGGTAGTGCAACTCTGCATTCATCCACCTTAATTCAGCCTTAAATCTACATGTAGTGGTTGTTAATTGTATTACCGAGGGGAACCATGATTCTCCTCAACTAGAGGTATTTCTCCTCCATTAGTACATGCAAATCCTGGCAAACATTTCCCTGTTTAATGCAGTATGTTGCTGCTTGCAAGTCCCTTCAGATAAAATAGATTTTATCACTCCCATACACATCTGGGTGCTCATGGAAGCACATGAGATCAGGATGGATGCGCAGCCATCCTGGAAACACTTTAATATGACATAGCAATTTAGGAGGAAGGAACAAGGTGTATCTTATTTGAATGAGGATGCAGGACACAGAGAATGGAGGTATAAACACCACTTACTTTTAGATACCCATCTTAGCCTACATTATGACATCAACCTCTTTAGACTTTTTATATACTTCATGAGAGAAAGAAAGCACACTTCCAGAGGCAAGTAAGAGACAAAACTCAAATCAGATGTACTCTCCTTCATTGACTCAATGCAGAAACAAAGTCATGGAGAGAGCCCCCTAAATATGGCATTGCAAATAGCCACAGTCAACACACAGAAGAGACTCATTGGAATATGTGTCTCACCAGGGCAAGGTGTTGCTCATCCAACACAGTGAAATCTGTCATGGGTGCTTTAATGAGCACAAGTGGCTTCAGCTTTGGTTTTAGGTTTACTTCAAGCACAACACCAGTCCTCAAACTGTGCTGGGGCACAAGCTCTGGACAGATCCACGAAGAACAGTGCTCCTCATTCAATCACTTCCAGCTATTACTTTCTTTATGCCTTGGGTTTCACTGAATTCTTCACATCCTAGAACAGGTCCATCCCTTAGCTTATGAGCACTTAGAAGCTACTGAAGCTCTAGCACAGTATGCATGGATTCAGGTTTAAGAAAAAGAATTTAATATTCTTTTATTATGTTATTATATTCTTCTTATATTGCTTTCTACAGCTTTCCAGTAGAAAGGAAAGGCTGTCAAAGCGTGCACACAGAAAGCAGCATAACACATAGCTTCTGAGAAGAATGTGAAAAGCTCAGAAGCATGAACTGGCTGTTACATGGACATGTGCTGTAATAGTTTCTTGGACTCAGTGATCCAGCAACACAGATCTGATTGCTGTCACAGCAGTCCAGAATGCCTTGTTCACTCTCAAACTCACTGCTTTCCCCTCCAGCTCCTCAACCTGACTGCTCCCAGATCCTGAGCTCCCTTCCTAACTCTCCAGTCTTCCAAGGGATGCTCTATACAGCACCTGGAAACCCCCCTTTTTGGCTGAAACAAACAAAACAGATGGGAGATGGAGATGAAACAAGGAATACAAGTAGGAAGCAAATCAAATTCATTGCACTGCACTCAAGAGTTGTAATAAGAAGTTTTCTCCAAACACAAGTTCTCCGGGGAATGGCAAGGGAAGGGAAGGGAGGATAAAGTGTTATATGGTCATAAATGGAAAGGAGCAGCCTGCAAAATAATTTCTGGGTGCAAATAGGCTCTAACTCCCAATCCCCCTTGCCTACATGTCCTGCTGCCCTCCATGAAGACCTCTGCCACCTTCACCATCACTGCTTCGTCCTGGCCAAGGGCCTCCTCTTCAAAACCCAAGGAAGGTTCCCTTCCCATTATCTGTCATGAGCCTGTGAACTGGGCTCCAAATGTGCTGCTGGGGAAGAGAGGCAAAGTTTATATGCAGCAGAAAAGATGTTAAAATGAATTAGATTATGGTTGTATTAATTCAGGGCATCCACCCAATCCTTTCATTAGCTTGATTCTCCTGCTACTGTAGCAATCTATAAATGTTACAAGCTTTAAATGGTCTCTGCACTTTAAGCTTTATAGGAGACTACTACTGTTAACAGTTACTCGAGTCGGGAGGAAAAGGGGATGCTGTACAGGGTTATATATGAGCCTGTCAAGGCTATGAATACACAACCATATGCTAAACATTCCCAGAACATGGGATGAGACTTCCAGATACTTCATATCGAACAGCTCCCAAGGTGACATCTAAGGCTATGTCTCCAAGAGGGCTCAATCCCACCAGCAATATGTGAAACCTTCTACCTCTTTGGTCATTCATTGCCTCGAAAGGCCCTGTTCCATGGCCATGAGCAGGTTCGGAGTGCTCGGAACACTGAGTGATTCAGCCGAACTCTTTACCCTGCAGCCCAGACAACCACAAGCGTGTGGTTAGCAGAAGAGTTCCCTGACCTTCAGAACTCCACTTTTTTCTCTTAGGTGGGGAATTAAGTGGACTTAGTCACACACAGCCGTAGTCAGAGGTCTTTGAAGAGAGGAGCTCGCAGTGATAATGCTTCATGCGCATGTGTGGGGAGGCATTTTTGACTCTTAACCCTGAATACCATGTTCAGCTTCTCAATGAGGAAAAAACCCAGAGATGAGGGCAGCAGCCTTCATATGGTGATGAAATCACTTCTTCCTAATCACCATTGGAGGCTCAGCAGCAGGAGACCATCAGGTCACAACCGAATACCTTTTCCACTCCTAAATCTCTGGCTATCTCTAGTAACAGGTTTGATCTGGAGTTTGCTGGAGCTGGGCTTTTCGTGTAGGGTTTTCTCAGAACAGCCTTATGGAAGACCAGCTTCTTTCCAAGCAGCATCTTGAATTTAAAGAGCTTTATCTCAGCCACCAACTGACCATTAAATTCCATATTTACATCTATAGCCAAATGGGTAAACAAATAAACAGAGTAACTGTAAAAGTCAAATCTCCATTAACTTCCATGTAACTGGAAATGAGATGAAAGTCCACAGGCATCAAGCCTAGCCTGGATGTGCTTTCCAGGAATAACACTGTACTGCTTGTTACCTTCCATAAAGAGATCAGGAGGAAAATTAAGCAGCAATACTTTCACTCCCTTTTTATAACTGAAGAGTACTGCTCAAAACCCATGTTTCCTCCTCGACCACATGACGCCCATTCTCAACCTTCCACCAGAGCAAGAGAAAGTCTCAAAACCACCAGTTTCAGAATAGGATTCACTTTGTGACCAAACCACGCAGCAGCACTAGAGGAAAAACACCAGCAGCCCTTGCTCCCAGTAATAGCTGTTTTCCTTTCCTCTTAAAGCAACACAATGAAGCAATTACTGTACGCTGTAACTTCCATGGGCTGCTTAAGCCAGAGCAATTGGCTAGATGGCTCGGAGGGGGCTGGAGGTGTGGCCCAAGGACAAGAAACAACTCCCACCAGATATGATTCACTGACAACAACAACATCCCCACGGTACCTCGGGCTTTCATAGGATGAGGACAGGTTTTCCACCGGCAGGGTTTTCGGATTAGAGGAATTTCTCTGTAATGGGATTGATGACGTAGGTGTCAGGATGAAAATAGGAAGGGCCTCAAAGGTTACAGCTAAGCTGGGAGTCTCCTTGTACCTGAACTGCTGCAGATTCTCAGAAAACTCCTTGTGGTATGGGAAAGCCTTTAATTTACTGGAGAAAGGAGGATGCGTTCATGGGTAATTATGTCTCTGGAATTACACTGAAAGGAGGATGTATGAATAAACATAGAACGGTCCTTGCTCAGTGAGCACAAACACCATCTATTGCTGGACACACAGAACAGGGAACCAACAGATTAGACAAGGAACATCATATAAATTAGAAATAGATTGAAGAACATCGTGTAAATGCATTCTGACTCCAGGCATCAAATGAGGTGAATCACCAGACCCACTTTATGTTATATATTCTAAATGTCTTTAGTTGTGATTGGTTTTGGCACATGGCTCCAGTACGAGCGTGCCTATAAATTCGTATTTGTTTTAAAAGTACTAAAGGCAGAGCTGGCAGCGGCTCCTGCAACCCAGCTCCATTGGCACTTGCTTCTCAAAAAGTTTCTTTAAGTCTTTTTTTGGAACCTTGAAAAAACGAGGCGCCAACCGCTATAAAATTCAATTGAAGGACAGGCAGGTGGGGAAGAAACGCCATTACCATCCTCCTCCATGTCAGCAGGCACTAATAGTTCACCATTTTGCATTCTAACTCATAAGCTTTTGTAATTGTCTCACAGAGATGAAAGTCTGATGAGGCAGAGCTGAGGTCAGGGGCGGCTGAGATTTCCGTCTGTCATCCTGGGGAAGTTTTGCTCATCTCCACCTTATTATACCTCGGCAGGGAGCCTGCAACACCGAATGCAGTTCAAGGTTTTGTTGGGCTGACAAACGATTAAATTACCATATTATATATTTGAAGCAGCATTTCAATATGAGGTTAAATGGTTCTGCAACTTAGACTCACGCGCGCTGCTCACAGGTCCCCATGAGTTCAACCCACGATGTGAGCTGTTGGTACATCTTGGAGCCAGACTTTCTTTCACCACAGACCACTGGGTACTATTCCCATAAACAATTAAGCAGATGGTTTCTTGTACCCCGCTGCTGGCCTGCCACAGCAAGTGGAATGATTGTTTTACACCCAAAATGTGTTTTGAATGAATAAACAAAGAGAAGCATGAAAACAAAATATAAAATGTTAATACTGCCTGACTTTTTAAATACATAACAGAGCGCTGTCACAAAGCATGAGCAACAGTTTAACTGCCCTTTCAACATAATCAATCTGTCATAGGATACAGATCGATTAACACCAGATTTCTAGTCATAGATAGCATAATTCATGCAAGAGAAACAATACCAGTGGCATTGGCAGGAATAATATGTGCTGTCAAAAAATGGCAGGAAAAGTCATAAAATTGCCACAATAAAATAGCTTATAAAGACTGTTTTAACAATGCAAGAAGATACACCAATGTGCAAAATTTCAAGCTAAAAGATGCCACCTCATGCCAAAGTTTACTATCCCATCTGAAACCGCTCGCAAGGTTTGAATACTGAGGAATAAGAATGCAAAGGAAATAGGAAAACCTTTTCTTACTTTCCTTTCTCCAAGTCTCATGCTTTTGATGGTATTTAGAAGGATGAGAAATATCTATTGCCCAGTCCATCAACTATACACCAGTCAGCGTCGTCTAAACTTGACATTTATCATCTGTGGATAATCCCTTCCGAAACAGGCATGAAGGACCTAAAAGATCCTTGTGCAAATGACTACGTGTGTCCTTATACACTTAGTGCACAAATGGGACCTTAAGTGGGCAGTAAGAATCGCATCTGCCTGCCACAAACACATAAGAGCACATCACTTGCTAATGCCAGACTGAAATGCAGCACAGATTGAAAGGCAGCAGCATCTTACAAGATCTGCTGCTTCATTGATGCTTCTGCTTTCACTTCACTAGCAAATATCTGGGTTTGTCTCAAACAAACACATGCAAATAAAGCCACTCTTTATGTCAATAAATTATGTTTTGTGTACTTCATTTTCATGCCAATGGGAAAGATGTTGTAAGAAAAGTAGTTCGAGGATGGTCAAAGAAGATTGCAATTCATCTGCCAGAAAGAGTTATGGTAAATATTATTATTATGATTATTAATGATTTGTAAAGCACTGTAAATCTCCGTGACAGTAATTATGATGCTTTGTATATAGAAATTTGGCATTCTGCATATACAAGCACTTGGGCTTGAACTCTTCCTAGATCATTAGGAAATTAGAGGTCACGTCATCGGTCACTTGAAAAGCAATTTCCTGCAGCTTTTCAGGCCATTCTCAGATTCATCCTGCAAAAAAGGTACTGATGATTCCTCCCCAGGCAGACAAGCTTGCACAGAGGCTGCGATTAAGAGCCACAAGACTGAAGGTGGATCTGGATCCCCCTTTGTGTCAGCCACAAGGTAAAACAGGGTGGGTATGGCCTGATGGAGATGAGGAGGTGGCAGGCTGAGGGCCCATGTGCTACATATGTTGGTAGAGTTTCCAAAGATAAACTGAATTTGTGGAAAGCATTAATCTTTAGGGGCCTCTCTAGGCTACGTGTCACTTAATGCACTGAGAAAGGCAGTGGGACTGAAATGATCTGCTGTTCTCATGCTAAGCCTCTGTGTGGAGGAAATTCTCCAAGAGCAGGGGCTGCTTCTTCCCAATTCCCTCCATCAAGACTTTCTCAAGACTCAAACCAAAGATCTTCCAGATCTTTGGAAAGCTGCAATTCCACGTAGAGGATTCCCACAAAGCACAGCTTGCTGTTAAAAGTGGACAGAGGCAGCTTCTTATCTCCCCTTGCAGGGAATCAATAACCTTTCTGCTGGCAGTGGTCCAGCTGCATTTGGTGCTCTGCCCTTTTTCCATAGATTCCTCTTCTGGTGATAAACAAAAGGGACGTTACAAGTCAATTCCACTGAAGATTGAATCCAAGTGTCCTCTGCTCAGCTAAATAAGCAGTTTCTCCAGAAAGAAAGAACTCACCTACTCCATCTCATCTATTAAACCACCCTTCCTTTCATTCCAGCCCAGATCACAGCTCCCTGAGCCTCCAGGAGCACCCATGGGAGCAGAGGGGATGTGCAGTGTGCAAACACCCAACACAACACGGCTCCTGGGTCCAGCTGATGGTAGAACCTATGAAACAAAGTAGTAGTAGTGATGCTGAACCTCACTACACAATGCTGGCCAAACAGGGAGTGTCCGAGCAAGCCAGGCTCTGACATGGCATTATTTCTCTATCAAAAAATCAACTAAAACAAAGCCATTTGGAGTACTTTATCCACTCTGTTAAGACCGAGTTCAATACCCTTGTGATTCCAAGCTTTGGAGTGATGGCTTTATGAGAACATCAAACGCAGTGAGCCCGACCAACCCTCCTGGATACATGCACGCTTCTCCTATGAGAAGCCACAAGCGGCTGCATGCAGCATCCATTGGGAGCTTCCCAAAAGAGAACCCTTCTGAATTATGAGCAGGCCCACACACGTACACACTCAACTTCACAGTCCATTGCTTTCCCAGGAGCCGAGTGTGTGCTGTCTGCACCAAGGCAATATATCTCTTTATGGCCTGCCAGTGACTTTACAGAGAGATAAACAAAGCTTTTAAATCAAAAGGAGACGGAGCAGAAGAAGGAGTTTGGCACTCCAGAACACATCTCACTATTTAGTTTTTAACCCTTCCTGACAAACAAAAATCAAGAAGTTTCTTACACAGGATCTGCCAACTGATGACCATGGGAGAAATGGGAAACCCAAGGGGAGAAATTTAAGGAATTCTCCTAAA
Source organism: Psittacus erithacus (assembly GCA_009867235.2). Lineage (NCBI taxonomy): Eukaryota > Metazoa > Chordata > Aves > Psittaciformes > Psittacidae > Psittacus > Psittacus erithacus. The sequence continues at coordinate 17,603 of WYDI02025702.1, read as the reverse complement.
GTTTAAAATTTACAGTAAGATCTGAATTTCAGGCTACATTCATTTAAAGTAGTCTGAGAAATGGAAATGGCACTGAATTGAGTTGGAAGAAAAATGGTCTTCAAGTAGAATGGTCTGGATTTGCTACTGAGTAAGGATGCGACATAAGACTCTTTGCCTCACCTATATGGACTGTACGTTTGGGTTGGAGGAGGAACATCGACCTCGAGTGAAACCATTGCATGGTTTCAGACCAGGCGATTCAATTTCAGGCAAAAGGAGGGTGAGGGCTCAGGGGTGCCCATTCACTCATGCAGGCTAGGTTGCTCTTTTCTCACCAACAAGACCAAGCCAGATGCTTCAGATGTGTGCACACTGTTTGAGAAGCCAGTGACTTCTCCATGCAAAAAGGTTATCTGTGTGAACAGGTACAGGCCAGCTCTTCACCGTTAGCTCCTTGTTTGTAGCCAAAGTATCTTCTATTTACAACAGAGAATATTTTCTAAGTAGGTAAGTTCTTCCACTAAAACACTAGCCCATGTAAATCAATCACATCATGGGCTCAGAATGGTTTGTATTGAAGGAACCTTAAAGCTCATCCAGTCCCAATCCCTGCCACGGGCAGGGACACCTTCCACTAGAGCAGCTTGCTCCAAGCCCCTGTGTCCAACCTGGCCTTGAA